>CM050413.1:40849637-40909637 GCA_027564155.1 Gymnocypris eckloni scoliostomus | reverse complement strand
CTCAACCTTGGCCCGAACTGGGCGCACACAGCCCTGTCCAACGACCTTTCCCAAGTAAGTCACTGTGGCCTTGGCAAACTCACATTTGGCCAAATTTACCGTCAGACCAGCCTCTCCAAAACGAGAAAACAAGGTCTGCAATACGACTCAAGTGCTTGTCCAATGAATCATTAAAAACCACCACATCGTCTAAATAAACCGCGACTCCCTCCAACCCAAAAACAAGCCTATTCATAAGTCCCTGAAGGGTTGCAGGAGCTTTTCTGAGGCCAAAACTCATGACATTGTAAGATAATAACCCATCAGGTGTAATGAAGGCAGAAATCTCTTGAGCTCTTTGGGTCAACGGAACCTGCCAATAGCCCTTAAGCAGATCGAATTTACTAACAAATTTCGCTGACCCAACTCGATCAACACAATCTTCAATACGAGGGAGTGGAAAAGAGTCTGGTTTAGTTACTTTATTTATTTTCCGATAATCGGTACAGAAACGGTAGGTTCCATCAGACTTATTTACAAGTAAGCAGGGGGAGGCCCAACTAGAAAATGATGGCTGTGCAATGTTATTATCCAGCATATACTGAACTTCAGCCTTAAGATGCAGAAGTTTGTTTGGGGACACCCGATAAAAATGTTGGCGAATAGGCTCAGCATCCCCAACATCAATATCGTGCTCCAACCACTGTGTACGTGAAGGTACATCTCCAAATAAAGAGACATAACTTTTAATGAGAGCAATCAAGTCAGCACATTTACTCTCAGGCAAATGGGCAAACATTTCATGCAAATTTTTAAGAGTCTCTGAATTTTTAAGACGTCCCAACAGTACCGTATCCTCTGGAAAAGACACCCCTTCATCAATTTCCTTCTGCAAAGGAACAGGTGAAGTACTCTCAACTAACAGTACAGGTTGAATCTCAGCCTTGGCGTCTAACGGTTTATGAGAACGACAATAATATGGCTTCAACAAATTAATGTGACACAACTGTGTAGACTTCCTTCTATCTGGAGTGGCAATTAGATAGTTTAAATCAGTAACTTGCTTTACCACAACAAAAGGACCTGTATACTGAGCTTGAAATGGTGAGCACTCCACAGGTAACAAAGCCAATACTTGATCGCCGGGCATAAATTGTCGCTTTCTCAGTTCGCCGATCATATAGGGACTTCACACGCCTTTGTGAAGAACACAGTTGTTCTTTTGCCATTTTACCTGCCTCATACAACCACGCTTAAAGTCATTTACATAACTTAGCAAATTTTTAGGTGGTGTACTTTCAATCCAGTTATCACGGAGCACAGCCAGTGGGCCCCGGACAGTATGCCCAAACACCAAATCATTGGGACTGAACCCAGTACTTTCTTGACATACCTCACGCTGACAACATCAACCACGGTAATCCCTCCTCCCAATCACCCTCCATCTCCGTAATATATGCACGCAGTAAGGACTTAAGCGTCTGATGGAAACGCCCAAAACCCTGGCTTTGGGCGTGATAAGCACTAGCTTTATTGTGCTTAATGTGCAGTAGCTTTAAGACCTGAGAAAACAAGTGAGAGGTAAAATTAGAACCTTGATCACTCTGCACGATCTTTGGAATGCCAAAAACGGAAATGAACCGTGTCAGGGCTTTCACGACTGATTTTGCAGTGATCGTACGGAGGGGATAGGCCGCAGGGTACCGAGTCGATGCACACATAACAATGAGCAAATAAATACTACCTGATTTTGATCGAGGCAATGGGCCTACACAATCAATAATCAGATGCTCAAACGGTGGACTAACAGCAGGAATAGGAAACAAAGGAGCAGGTTTGATCTTCTGATTTGGTTTGCCTGTCAGTTGACAATTATGACATGTCTTGATATACTTCGACATATCGGTCTTCAATTTTGGCCAAAAAATGACGAAGGATTCGATCATAGGTTTTTTAACACCTAGATGGCCTGCAAGTTTGTCATGAGAAATCCTCAACACAAGCGACCGATACATCTCTGGCACTACTACTTGCATAATAGGATCACCAGCAAAGTCATCACCATGTGGAATCCACTTCCTTACCAACATTCCATCCTGTAAAAAATAGCCATGAGCAACATGTCTAATTTCATCAGACGAAAACGCACCCTCAAAAGTTTAGAGAGAGAATCAAGTTGCTGCTCCTTATCAATTCTGAAGGGAAACAGAAAAATCATCAGGCAAGGAAAATGTTCCAATTTCACCTGGATCAGAGGATAACTTTGGTTGTACAGAAATCATAGATCGAGTTACAGCACATGCTGTAAATACCTCGGGAAAATTCTTATTACTCTCATCAAGACCAGGGAGAGGAAAAGCGGAGACCACGGGAGGGGAAAAAGTATCAGGCCAAACCCTGCCTCCTGCCAAATTATTTCCCATTATTATATCCACACCCTCCACTGGCAAAGAGGGACGCACTCCAACCACCACCTCCCCACTCACAAGTTGAGATGACAGCATTATTCTGTGTAAAGGGACAGACAAGACATTTAACCCAATTCCTTTAATCAGCACACTAGTACCAGTGTCGCTCAAAGATGAAAAGGGCAACACATCCTGCAAAATGAAGGACTCAGATGCTCCTGTGTCCCTCAATATTGTCACTGGCACTTTTGCCTCTTTACCCACAAATGACACATGCCCATAGGAAATAAAAGGCGCATAATCTTCATCTTTTGTGGAATTCACTGCTGTGGAAAATCCTTCGCCAGACAAGTTAATAGGATTTAACACGGGGGCCACAAGGACAGCTGGTTTAACACGAGGAGCCTTTCCCCCTTTACTCTTAGCTGTTAGAACAGGGCACTCACTCTTCCAGTGGCCTTTACCACGACAGTAATTACAGATCAGAGATGAATTTCTAGGTATACGATCTATTTTATCCTCAAATACTTCATCCCTTTTCCGAAACTCAAAACTACTCCTATGCGTCAAAACATAATCATCAGCCAACGCAGCAGCTTTAGCAGCTGTATCAGCTTTCTGCTCGTTTATATATGTCGCAATGCGAGCAGGAACAGAGTTCTTAAACTGTTCAAGTACAATTAAGTTACTCAACTCTTCAAGTGTATTAACCTCAGATGCTATACACCAGCGATTAAATGCAGTCGTGAGCTCTCTAGCAAACTCAACATGAGCCTCATTAACTCCCCTGGACAATGTTCTAAATTTCTGTCGGTATGCTTCTGGTACTAACTCATACGCTTTTAATATTGCGGCCTTAACAATATCATAATGTTCGCAGTCTGAAAGTGAAAGCGCAGAATAAACTTCTTGAGCCTTACCTGTGAGCACACATTGTAAAAGCAGTGTACGTTCTTTACTAGGCCAACCTCTTGCCTCGGCAATCCGCTCAAACAATATAAAAAATGTATCTGGATCTCTCTCATTAAATTTAGGAACTAAACGCAAATTACCTGCAGTATCAAATCTTTGAGAAACACCCTGAAATGCATCAGCTGAGCCATTATTTAGTCCACCTTCTCTTACTATGTCCAAACGGTATTTCTGCAGCTCAATATTTGTCTGTTCATTCCTAGTTTTTTCACACTCTACTTCCAATTTCACCCGTTCCTGCTCAATCTGCAACAACAATAACCGTTCCTGTTGCTGAAAAGTTAAAGAGCTGATCTGAGGTTTAAGTTGACTGGCAGTAGCTGGCATTTCAAACAATATAGACTCTTCTATCAGTTTATTTTTAAGTGTTTCTCTAACTGTGCTATCCTTTACCCTCCTATCTCCAATTTCGATTCCATAATGATCCGCCATAAAAAAGAGTTGATCTTTTGTACACGAATCAAGCACAGCCTCAGAAGGAGAACTAATAAAATCTTCAACTAGATTAGACATGCTTCCACCTAGATGTTACCAAATGGAAAGTGTGTTTTACAAACCCCAACAGGAGGAATAACAAGTTCCCTTTCCCTATCTATATATATAAAAAAAAACTAACTAACTCATCCCTAATCTTCATGTGGTTACTGGTGAGGGGTATTTAAGCACCAACTCCCGCAGGTACAAGAAAAGCAACCAGCACGCTGGTGACTCACTCGTACCACGGATATGCTCCCGAGACAACTGCTCTACTCACGGTCACCACACAAAAATAAAAAAGATTATGTTATACCACTCATTCCAAAAGGGAACGAGCAGTTACACCTAACAAGGGAACACCAATACTATCCAAAATTCCCCCAAAATAGGATTTGCAAAATCACTTACCCTTTTCTAATTTGTGTAGAGAAACAGATTCGTATAGAGAAAATACGGACATCAGCAATTCACCACATTCCGTCCTTGAAAAAAAAAATCTAAATCCAACGCGTATTTCCTTCCAAAATGATGCCTAGAAACACCCCAACAATAGTGCTGAACAAAACAATCGTTCCGGTTTCCTACCTTTGATTAATCAATATGCCGAATTTCCTTACAAAATAACCGAACGCAAACAAAACGTTTCCAAATTATGTCCAGAAACAACAGGATTTTTCAAAAAATACCGGACGAGCCCCCATTTGTCACGGCCGGCTCGCAAGCCGCGACAAAGAAGGAGACAACACGTTGGAACTAAAGGAATTACATTTATTAAAGTAAGATTAAATTAGTAAAACGAGACAAAAACAGCACGAGGAAGGAAGACGAGCCCTCATTGCAACTGACGGGAGCTGCTTAAATCTGCCGGCATCAGCTCCAACACAGGTGTAAGTCCTCAGCCATAATGACGTCACTCACCCTAACTCCATCCTGCAAAACAAACAAAGAAAAACAAGCACCCAACTAATATGACTTCTACTGGGTTCGTAACATATATATACACATACATATATATATATATATATATACACATATATACACATATATATACACATATATATATATATACACATATATATATATGCCTACTTACATTGTCAGTAGTTATGTGTGCATGATTATAATTTGAATCGTCTTTTTTGATAAACTGCTATATTTATGAAATGACCATGTGTTCATTGGTAAAATACAAATATAATATACATACTTTATGTACATTCGGCTAAGTAGTTGTGCATATTTATACAGAATGTTTCAAACCAATTTTATGAACCATGTAGAATGAGAAAATGAATATGTCAGCTGAAATCAATTAATTATGAAAATGAAAATTCTAAATTAATATCGGCTTGAAAGATTCAGTGTGTGGATCCAGATTAACGTTTATCAGCACAAATCCTGAAAAATAAAACATAAATATTGTGATAATCATATTCTCCAGCATGTTCATAAGAGCCTGATGAGATTCATGGAAGTGTGTGTTTACCATAAATTCATCTTATTAACTGCATATCAAATTATTGATTCAGAAATATGCAATAGCTTTTCCATACAGCAAAAAAAAAAGATAAAAAAGGGAGTTTGTGTAGCAAGGTATAAACCGATGTCTACACATAGTCAAAAATAAACCTGTTCTATACCAACATATGAAGAATATGCATTTACCTTGTTGGTTTCTTCTTCTTGTGTGGTGCTTCCTGGTAAGAGAGTCTCGACCAGGACAGTTTAACATCAGAGACTGAACTCAACCCCAGAGCAGACCGCAGCTAAAACACACCCACAGATATTAAAGCAGACTTCTTTTAGTGTAACCAGACTTTTGTCCATTTCCTTTTAATCATATTATCATTTTATACATTTCCTTACCTGATTTAGAAATGTGTTGTTCACTGTAGTTGTGTCAACACTGGAAACCAATTTCATCCTCAGAATCACTTTCGTTCTATAAGCTGGAAAACACAAAACAACAACACATCAAACACAGCGAGTAGATCCACATCAATATTCTGACTGATTGATGCTTTCAGATACAGTATGTAGGCACAGTTTAAATGAGCAAAATAATAAAATAAATAATAAGAAAGAAAGAAAAAGACACTCGGTGCAGATTCTATCTTGTCTGATAAATCAACTTGATCTCATGAGAGCTTGTAGCCTATGTATTTTGTCAAAAGTTTTTCTACAAAACATAGGCTACATTTACTTTTCCTCACGCACTAAAACGTACAATTTACAGTAGTTAAACGTAAAATACGGAAGACACCTAAAACTAATTTACATGTGAACAGGCTTACAAAAATGTATCCTTATGCATATTTAAATTGCGGCATTAACATTTCATTATATTATATTTAGTTTTGGCATTACATTTTCAACTGTATTATTCAATTAAGTTTTCTCATTTATCTAATATGAAATGCGATTTGCTGCCAACTCCTTTTGAAAAATGTATAATGTTAAATAAGACTACACTAAGCCCTTAAATGAATAACAGTTCTGCAATCGTTTAACCTTTGCTTATCATTAATGTAATATTTACTTTGTTTGCCGTGTTTTCTTCGACATGCTGTGACTTACAATAGAACCATAAAATACACCAAATAACAACATAATTACAAAATAATCAATTGAATTCTGCGATCTTCGAGTCCAGCGACCGAAAACAGCAATACCTGCACTAACGCACTCATTACAATTGAAAAAAAACTGCTGCATCAAGAAGCTTTACAATATATTATACTGCAGACAAATCAAATGCTCATTGGCTCTTTCCTGCTTCATCACAGATTGCAACATGCCATGTGTTTGAATGAGAAATGAGCGTCTTCACGGAGTGCATCAGGAGTAATACACCTAAGAGTGAATGTCCATCGAACAAGAAAAAGAGTGGATCAGAATAATCTGGATAACATGTTCAGCAATTAACAACGTCTGCTCTTCATCTCACACAAACCTACTGTATTCCACCAGAGAAGACTGCAGCTGCAATGCATCGTCTGTTCCACTACTTTTTATATATTTTTGAAATTAATAAATTATTGTCATTGCACTTTTCTTCCTACCATGTTTTTCTTTATACTGTACATATTTTCAAGAAATGGTTATGGTTTGGTTTAGAGTGGGATTAGATATTATTAAAATATTTTAATGCTACATGGTTACTACAATGGTCATTTCCCTGCATATTTCAGTCTATTGCGTTTATGTATTTTTATATTCGCTATAAAATGGGTAGGTTAAGGTTTGGAGATAGGTTAGGTGGTCAAAAATTCTAAATCACTTAATACAATTATAAAAATATGCATAGATATCTTATTCACACGTCTTTGTGAGATATACTTCATATATCTATACAACTTCAGGTTGGTGGAGTGTTCCTGCCGCAAGTGGAGGAGTTGAAGTATCTTGGGGTCTTGTTCACGAGTGAGAGAAGGAGAGAACCGGAGGTTGACCGACGGATCGGTGCAGCTTCTGCAGTAATGCGGTCGATGTACCGGTCTGTCGCGGTGAAGAAGCAGCTGAGCTGCAAGGCCAAGCTCTCGATTTACCGGTTAATCTATGTTCCTACTCTCACCTATGGTCATGAGCTGTGGGTCATGACCGAAAGGACAAGATCCCGGATACAGGCGGCCGAAATGAGCTTTCTCCGCAGGGTGGCTGAGCACTCCTTAGAGATAGGGTGAGGAGCTCAGTCACTCGGGAGGAGCTCGGAGTAGAGCCACTGATCCTCGACATTGAGAGGAGTCAGCTGAGGTGGCTCGGGCATCTGATGCCTCCTGGACGCCTTCCTGAGGGAGGTGTTCCAGGCGTGTCCCACCGGGAGGAGACCCCGGGGAAGACACAGGACATGCTGGAGGGATTATGTCTCCCGACTGGCCTGGGAACACCTCTGTATCTCCCGGAGGAGCAGGAGGAAGGTCTAGGAGAGGGAAGTCTGGACATCTCTGCTTAGACTGCCCCTTGACCCGCCCCAGATAAGCGGAAGAAGATGGATGGACATCTATACACTAAAGACAATGAATGTGCCTATTTTTTACACTTGAGATTTCACTATCCTTACGAAAATTAAACATGGTTTTACTACAAACAAAACATGGTTACTATAGTTTAACCATGTATTTGTGATAAAATTGTGGTTATACAAATACGGTAATCAATACGCCAATACAGTTACTACATTGGTTACTAAAACTATGGTTAATGTTTGTATGAGTAATGTGACTGCACATTAACAGTCTAGAATTATAAATCAGAAATGACCTGTTCCATACACCTCCACCTCACACAGAGTGAGATGTGTCTGGATGTTAGGCAGGTACATGTTCACATAACGGCCTCCCATTCCGTTGCAATTGAAACTGACAGTACCGCCTAGTGGAACACGTGAAGTGACGACAGCACATCTGCAGAGGGAAAGAGAGAAACCACGAAGCAATCAGGTGACCTGCTCAAATCTGGTTCTTCCGACACGGTCATAACTGTTTTCATAAGTTCACCTGGGATTGTTGTTGCCGTTGTTTTCCAGAGAGTTTCCGATGTGGATCTCTACTCCAGTCATGCGCTCCGAGTCGCTGTCGGCTCTGTTGGTGATGGTCATATTGTAAATATAGTAATATTCCAGCAGGTCCAGCCTCCACCACGGGTTGAGCTGGTTCAATGTGATGGAGCAGTATGAAGCTTCACCTGGAGCGTATCTGATGCCGTCGTTGGCGTTTGCCGCTCCCCAGTGGTAATATGTGGTCGACTGTACAGCCTTTCCTTTTAATGCCAAATTCTATAAAACATTTGAAGAGACAGCAGGTCACTGAAATATTTTCCAATCCAAAACACACAGATACGACATCAAAATACAAACGTAATATTTTATGGATATACACTTACACAAACTGTTGAATTTAAATAACTAACAATAATTAGTCAATATTAGTTAATGCTTTACATTAAACTAATGGGACCTTAGTTAGCATCATGTTTTACCTTCCATGTTTTCAGAACTGCCTTGAATGGAAAAGACACCTGTTACAAAAACAAATATTTCCATTGCTTTCAGGGAAGTTTATGTTGCATTTGATTCTTTTGCATAAAGAAAAGGTAAACAGCATCTACAAGTATAATTATACATCATCTGACAGGTGCGTGTCATTTATACTCACCCAAAAGTAAAATCAGGTAATTGAGTCCCTCCATCTGGGTTTAAAGACCATTAACCAGTTTTGTGAGGGTCAGATATGACAGCTGACAAGTTTCTCCTTCAGCTTTTTAACTTCTACCATCCATCCCTCTTTTTATTTGCATTTCTCTTAGCAGCTCAAAACACCACCCTTAGAAAACTTCATAGGATCTCCAGAATTGCTTTTCTCAGCACACCTTCCTCCTTTACAAAACAAATCCTGCAAAAAGCACATGAAAATAAGGATTTGAGTTTTTTTTCTGTCAGCAAAATACAAAACAAAATACTCCTTTTCATACAGTTTTTTTCTTTCCATTCTTGTCTACATCCATCTAAATGACTGATATATGAGTCGAAGAAAACATTAACATTATCATGTTTGGAAAGTTTCACCTATCCTTGAGTTTCATTATTAATATTAGTTCAAAATAATATCAGTTCATAAAAGGAATCATCTAAAATAAGATGAATCAGCATGACCATCATGTTTGTAGTGTTGTGTTGTCGTACATGAGGCAGTTTATTATGAATGAGAAAAATGATTGTCGTTAAGTATATACAAAAATACGTATAGAACATCCGAATGAAAGCAATGGCATAAATAGACTACACAATCTTGTGTGATTAAAAAGATCAAATAAATAATGAAAATGTTTGGTTTTATTTATCATTGTCAGCTTGACACGGGCAGTAATGTATGCAGTGTAGAGGGAAATGTTCTGAGTGCTTTTACTCCAATGTAAATTCAGTTCATTTAAATCGAACACACAAAGCTGTATTTTCATGTTTTATGGGAAATTGAATGCTGTTTTTTTTTAGTGGGGACAAAAAAAGCATTACCACATTTCAGGTTTTACAATCCTTGTGGGGATATTTTTCAAAAAGAATTCAATAAAAAGCTTATTTGTTGTAGCTTTGTGAAACTACTATGAAAAACACCAATAACACAGTGTGAAAATACAGCTGTAGAGAGTGGCTTTTGTTCTTAGTGCGAACGATTTATGATTTTTTGCTTTAAAAACTTACCACAGCAGCAACAGACCTCAGTTTATTTATCCTGACTTCCACTCCATCAGTCCGTCCATTGGCCATTTCCATGTTGTTTTGTGTGTATTTGAATGATCTCCGGCAGCATGTAAATCAGGAGCTCCATCATCTGCTCAAACCTCAAACAATGGGCAGTCACTCCATAAATCTCTGTCGGCTTTGGTTGGTCTCAAACACAGACATGAGCAACACTGTAAGATTGAAGTGCTCAGGAAGACTTTTTTTGTGATCTGGATCAACTGGAATATTTTCCTTCAGCATTATTTTCCTTCACATAGCACATTTTATTTTGTGAGGTCAATTTACAATTACACTTAAGCATATTATTTAGGCCTAAATTGAAGATTGCTGCATATGTATTGAACAAACAAACATTTAAGTTAATGTGATTCATATTTGTCAGTCAGAAATTGAACAGGTCAGATTTCTGCACTCAATAAATAAATAATAATAATAGCCTAATTTATTAGTAACTTTTTTTCATGAGACTAAAATACTAAATTACAAAAATACTAAATTAGTTACAATGCTTTGAGTATAATGAAACAAAAATCTGTTTATTTATACTCTGACAGTATTTCTCTTTGGCAAGTTGTTCTGGATAAAATAATGATTAAATATACATTTAAATGAAACGAAATTAAATGTACCAAGTGCTGGTACATTTTGCACTCAACAATCAATTTTAGATACAAAAGAGATATCATCTGTAAAACAAACAATCCCTGATACATTTTTTCCACTCAAAATACAAACCACTGAAAGGAAATCGAGGTGAAGATTTGTGAATGAAAGGTGTCTTGAGTTCTCATCCTGAGTAGAGGACTGTTAGCATCAGTACAGTCTCAACTTATGATTAGGCATCATTTGTGGCCCATTTTTGCTGTATTGTGCATGTATTTTAACCAATGATGTATGGTGGTAATACAACACCAAGGACGCAAGCTGCCGTCAAAACCCACAGAAGAAGAAACCAATGATGTCTCAAACAATGATGAATGTCAGCTGTTAGCTGAAATATCATAATTTCCCATTGGAAAAAGCTGTGGTTCATTAATGATTTGGATGCTGTATCTGTGTCTCCGGTTGATGTGTTGCTTTGTCGTCTAGAAGATTACCCTGTGAAATTGGACCATTAAATGTGCCGTGACCCATGACTTTGCAAACAAAACCATGTTGTCAAATAGGAACAATTCAGTCATAGGCTGATAGATTATGCGTGTGATGTGATGTTTGATGAATCCTCTCTTCACACAAACAGATTCGTTCTCAGAAACAGTATTTGCATTCTTCAGGGAATTATTGACTTTGCATTTAATTTAAGGAAAATGTATACATCTTGTGTTCCTTCAGCATGTCATCACCATTCGTTTTCTCAGCTTGCTCCTTTACTATCAATAGAGGAGGTGAACATTATTTACATAAGCAAAATCATTTTAGATATACTTGTACATGTAGTCCAAGTGCAAAAAAATGCATATGAACAAACATATTTAACAGTAAAATTTATGATTGTCTTAAGTTAACTTTGAATCTTAAAATAACTTGATTTGAGACTCACAGTGATGTCCTTATGGTCGTTGAGGATCATTTGCACACAAAAAAAGTCCCCAGTTGTACCAGATACAGCCAGTGAGGACAAGACAAACTTCTTTGACAATTGTTTTCTAAGAATGTCTTTCAGGACCCTCAATGTAAATGTGTATGTAAATGTTCACATGGTGGACAAATGAGAATGAGTTTCACAGGGACCACGTGATCACGCTGCATTCAATTACTTGTGCCATGTAGAACAAAACAGTTTATTACAATTACATTGAGAACATCTAAGCCTATACTGAATATTATAATTATAATAGTATAACTGTGTTAGGCCTGGATGCATTTTGGTAGCCTATCTGTTAGAATACAAACTAGCACAGACGTTAAGTTACTGTCATCGACAGCCAATCAGCTGAGCTTTAAATATCATGTGACTGAATTGACATAACAGCAACACTGAAAACACACCATCAGAGCACATTTGCAATCGACAAAATACTAAATAAATAAAAATATACATATCTGCACCAATAAAATATCCATGACCCTTGCTGCCAAATTATATTTAGCCTAATATCTAATATAACTAAAGAACCCTACAAAGTTTGTCATTTTCATCATAATTTATACAATATGTCAACCCGTTAAACCATTATCAATGTTCTCAACCCTGATAACACACACACACATGCATCACAGATATGTCTTACGTCTGTATTTACATCTGCATTTATTTTAGAGTGTTTGCTCATCTGCAATAAGTCGTTTCCTATCAGATGTCTTTTTAAGATGTTTATGATTTAGAATGCATGTAAAACTGATATCTTACCGATGTCTATCTATCAGATGTCTGTACAGATCAGTGCTTTCTAGATCAAGTCATCTTTAAGAGATATCTTGCAGACCTAGTGTGACATCTGGGTAAGTAGCTGGATTCCACTGGAAAACTGCACACTTGACAACCTTGCTACTGGAAACCTTAGTAACGGTTTTAATACTATAGCAAATTATTTGTGTTGAAAACTTTTATTTTGTCACTGTTCACTGATATTTTGGATTATTGGTCTACATTTAGAAAAAAAGCCATGTAGTTCCATCATCTACCAGCAGAGGCTGCAAGGCACTCACTAACCTGCTGCCTGTGTGCACTATAGAGTTCACAGGTGGACCGGTGGTCAGTTTATGAGACGATGCAACAATATAATAGGTTCAAGGTTCTTTATTATTTGTCACATACATAATCATACAGGGTATAATAGGTAGTGAAATGTTAATCAGGACAGGTCCGCTCAATGGAAAGTGCAAAAAATAAATAAAACATAATAACATAAAAGCAATAAAAACTATGAAACAAAACACGAGAGAGTATATATATATACAAATATGGTGAGAATGAAATAAGAGACAAATAAGAAATAAAATAAGGGGTAAGATGTGCAATGAGATAAAGTGTGCAGTGCAGGAGAATGTGCAAATAGGTTGTACCGGGGATGTACACAAAGCAGCAGTGTGGATGATGGGGAATAATGGATGTGATTACAGTTTATTAAATTGAGTCCTGTGGATGTTATGATCCTGAGTTTAGGAGCCTGATGGCCTGATTGAAGAAACTCCTCTTCAGTCTTTCAGTTTTAGCCAACATGCTCCTGTAGCGCCTGCCAGATGGCAGTAAAATGAAAAGATGGTTACCGGGGTGGTTTGAGTCTTTGATGATTTTAGCAGCTCTGCTTCTGCAGCGTTTGAGGTAGATGCCCTGCAGAGAGGGGAGAGCAGACCCTGAGATGCGCTCGGCTAAGCACACGACTCTCTGCAGAGCTTTGCAGTCCTGGTTTGTGGCGTTATTATACCACACTGAGATGCACTGAGACAGTACACTTTCTATGGCCCCTGAATAGAAAGTTTTCAGGATAGCTGGTGAGACCCTGAATTTCCTCAGCTGTCGCAGATGGTACAGTCTTTGCCTGGCTTTCTTGATCTGTGTTTGGATGTGTGCAGTCCATGTCAGGTCCTCGGAGATGTTTACACCGAGGTACTTGAAGCTGCTCACCCTCTCCACAGGGGTCCCACTGATCATAAGAGGAGTGTAGGGCTGCTGCTGTCTCTTCCTGAAGTCTACAATCAGCTCTTTAGTTTTGCTCACGTTCAGAGAGAGACAGTTGTCCTGGCACCATGATGTAAGTCTCTCCACCTCATCCAAGTATGCGGCCTCATCATTGTTGGAAACGAGGCCCAGAACCACAGTATCGTCAGCAAATTTAACAATGGAAGTGGAGCTGTGTGAGGACACGCAGTCGTGGGTGTAGAGAGAGTATAGCAGGGGGCTCAGTACACAGCCCTGTGGGGCTCCTATGTTCAGGGTGATGGAGTTGGAGGTGAACTGGCCGACTTTCACCACTTGTGGTCTGGCGGTGAGGAAATCTTGGATCCAGTCACAGAGTGAAGTGTTTAGGCCGAGGTCTGATAGTTTGACAGCTAGCTTGGTGGGGACTATAGTGTTGAAAGCTGAGCTATAGTCGATGAATAGCAGCCTGACATAGTTGCCATTCTTGCTGTCGATGTGAGTGAGGGAGGAGTGTAGTACCTGAGAGATGGCATCATCAGTAGACCTATTTGGCCGATAGGCAAACTGAAGAGGGTCCAAGGTAGCAGGGATGGAGGAGCAAATGTGTTTCTTAAGAGTCTTCAAAACCTTCATGACTGTCGATGTGAGGGCAACTGGACGATAGTCATTCAGGCAAGAGGGTTTACTGTTCTTAGGCACAGGGATTATGACAGATTTTTAAAGGAGGTGGGAACAACAGAGGTAGCAAGGGACTCATTAAAGATGGAAGTAAACAAACCAGCAAGCTGATCAGCACAGGACCTCAGAACGCGCCAGTAATCCCATCAGGTCCTGCTGCTTTCCTTACGCTTCACTCTCTTAGTTCCCTCCGAACGCCATCCTCTGAAAAGTGATAGCAAAACCATCGCTGCTCTGTCTGCTGCTTTCTGACGCTGATCGGCAGATTCGCCGCCATTAACGTTACACTCAAAGCGTCCGAGAAAGAGTTTAGCCTCGGCCAGCAGCGGATCTGCTCTCACCTCCGGAAGAGTTATTTCCAGAGGAACAGATGGTCTTCAGTCCCTGCCACATGCGCCGAGAGTCATTGAGCTGGAAATGTGACTCAATTCTCTCCCTGTACCGCGCTTAGCGGCTCTTAATGCACGCCGGAGAGCATAACACGCTGTTTTGTATTCGCTCATGTTCCCGACAAAAGACCAGCATTGTATGCGGCAGTTCGATGGTTAACCGCGTCACGAATTGTTCTGTCCACCCACGGTTTCTGATTGGAGAATGTCCTTATTGTTACTGTTTCGGTGGCTTGCTCGGTTAGCGTGTTGATAAAGCTTACTGCTACATCCGTGAATTCGCTGACGTCAGATGAACTCGCCCGGAACATGTCCCAGTCGACGCCATCAAGAGACGCCTGTAGCATAGCTTCAGAGTGGGCGGACCAGCGCTCACTTCCTCTCCACCGGGGTCTCTGAACGATCCGTTGTTTATATTCCGTGTGAGAAATATGGCGTGGTCTGATTTGCCAAAAGCCGGCAGGGAACGAGCTTTGTAGGCATTCTTAAACTGGGTGTAGCAATGATCCAGTGTATTCAGTCCTCTAGTTGGGCAGGATATGTGTTGGTGAAAGTTTGGCATGACTTTTTTGAGGTTGGCCTTGTTAAAGTCCCCAGCTATGATGGAGGCAGCGTCAGGGTGCTTGTTGATATAGCCGCTGAGCTCGTCGTGAAGTATGGACAAAGCCACGCTAGTATCTGCTTGTGGTGGAATATATACGGCAGTGATGATGATCGATGAAAACTCCCGGGGGAGGTAGAA
This sequence comes from Gymnocypris eckloni scoliostomus, assembly GCA_027564155.1. Lineage (NCBI taxonomy): Eukaryota > Metazoa > Chordata > Actinopteri > Cypriniformes > Cyprinidae > Gymnocypris > Gymnocypris eckloni. The sequence continues at coordinate 40,894,171 of CM050413.1, read as the reverse complement.
TGGGCGGCAGATAATGGAGAGATGTTCCAGATGAGCCGAGCAGGAACGCGACAGAATGGAGATATTCCTGGGGTCACACCATTTCTTGTTGATCATGAAACACACTCCACCACCTTTGGTTTTTCCAGCCTCGGCTGTTCTGTCCATCCGTAAAACAGAGAAGTTATCAGACGGCGTTACAGCGTTGTCCGGGACCGAGGGCGTAAGCCATGTTTCGTCAAACAGAGGATGTTACAGTCTCTGATGTCCTGTTGAAACTAATCCTGGCTCTAAGATCGTCCATCTTATTCTCCAAGGATTGTACATTAGCGAGCAGAATACTCGCAGAGGAGGACTGTGAGCCCGCTTCTCAGTCTGTTGCGTGATTCCAGCGCTCTCCGCGGTGTTTCCTTCGCCGCCTGGGATTATTGAGGGCCTTTGTTAACCTCGGTGTTCAAGTATCTCCAATGGCCACGCTGGATCCGTGGATAAAGTGTCCTGAAGCAGGTTAGTGCAGTGGTGTCCAATGTCCAAAAGTGTTCTTCTGTCGATATAAATAGTGCAGACGTTATGCGTGTAAAAAGAGAAAGTAAAAATACGTAAAAAAGTATATTAAAGCACAAATTGAGCGGAGCCATCCCTAACGTCGACTGTACAATGCAGCGCCGGAAGTTACTAATAGAGCAAAAAGCTGAAGTCAAATCAGGATGATATATTATAATTTTTTTTCCTGAGATGTTTCATCTCAGCGTCAGTCTTTGCTTTACTGCATCAGTGTTATTGATCTTACAATTAATTTCTTACTGTTCTGTACATGTGTTTTTATATGAAAATATAACCTAAATACATGGTTTTCTGGGATATTCGGAAAATTTTTTGGTAAATTGTTAAATTCGGCTGATGTAGCCTAAGTGTGTCACCACCAATGTCATCTTGTTGACTGAAATTAAGTAATGAAGTATCATAATAATAATAATAATAATAATAATAATAATAATAATAATAATAATAATAATAATATAGGTTGGGTAGGAGATAGAACAATAAGAAGTGAAGTGATGTGAAAGTAACATATGGCCAAGTATGGTGACCCATACTCTGAATTTGTACTCTGCATTTAACCCATCCAAAGTGCACACACACACACACACACACACACACACACACACACACACACACACAGCAGTGAACACCCACCCGGAGCAGTGGGCAGCCATTCATGCTGCGGCGCCTGGGGAGCAGTTAGGGGTTCGGTGCCTTGCTCAAGGGTCTCACCTCAGTCGTAGTATTGAGGGTGGAGAGAGCGCTGTACATTCACTCACCCCATCTACAATTCCTCCCAGCCTGAGACTCATACCCACAACCTTTCGATTACGAATCCAATTCTCTAGTCATTAGGCCACTGCTTCTTAAATCACCGATCCTGCTTGTGCTTTACACTTGCCGTTGTGTACTGAAAATATTGCTAGAAATCACATGCTCCAATGTATTATTTTTACAGAGCCGACGAGACAAGAAGTGTGCGGATCCATTTGCAAGTCTTTTATTCAGGGACGTGGTCACAAAACAAGCAAGGTTCGTGCAATGGCAAACAGGTACAACACAGGCAAGACAAAGAGTAATCCTAGGGTAAGTGTGGGTTTTCGATTGGCAAACAATATCCAACAGGGCAAGGTAGAGAGATAATCCAGGTACACAAGCAATAGTCCAAACGAGGTGTAAACGGAGTCTGAAACAGCAGGCAAAGGGTTCAAACGAAGCGAACCTGAGCTCCGTTTCCTTTACATTATAATGGTTTTCTTTTTATCCTAATTTATATATTAAGGTCAAATGAACTTTGCCCATGAAATACCAGTCTAGGGACTGAGGCAGAGTTAACATTGATAGACCACATGAGTTTGTTTGATTTCTTTGAATTATTTTAGTGGCAGTACACCGACACAAATAAATGACTTTGACAATGGCCATTATTTTTATACAATAAATTAAAACAAAGAATCAGTAGTAGAACCAGATGTAAAACCAGCAGCTGTAATGAATCACAGTAGAGGTCTGCACGGGACTGTTTTTAGTCACGCTCCTGCAAGGTTATATATCCGCACCACCCGCTCCGCTATATATTCACTTTTTGTTCATCCACTATCCGCTTTGAATTATTTTCTTCCAGACCCGACCGTTCCCGCTAAATATAGATCTCGTTTCCAGAATCTTGCATTTGAATTTACAGAAAGAGATAGGCTAACAAAAAGTGTAGTCTGCACACAATTGTATTTGTTATTTTATTCATCTTGTCAAGAGTCTTGCATTTATTGACTTTAATTTATATGAATTAGCCTATCGGGGGTCCTCCAGGACAGGTTTGGGAAGCACTGCGCTAGACAGTACTCAGCGATCTAACTTCTTTTGGTTTTATGGCGGGTTGCGAACCAACTTCAAAAGGTGCATACCACCACCTACTGTGAAAAGAATGAACTAAATACTCCTATATCCTATTATATAACCCACTGTTCGTAATACATCTCATGATTGCATTTATTTGTTTTCCTGAATATGGACCATCATTTAATAAGCTGGTTATGGTGAATTCCTGGCACCCTACTGCTTGTAATTCTTCCTTAAGAATCCTCCTTTATTTTTATAAGCCTTACATTTCTTAAAACATGTTTTACAGTCTCCTCTATTAAACAGACATCACATAAACCTGTGTTATGCTTCCCTATAATGTGTAAAGTATGATTAAGATTTGAACGTCCTGTTCTTAAATGTGTGAAAATAACTTGTTCTCTTATACTTAAGTTATGAATTATTTAGCCTTTCTTTATGGTTATTTGGACCATGTAATAGTGCCGACCTGTATGACAGAAGTCCCAAACTGTCTGCCATTTCTTATTGCACTCGCCTAAAATAAAAGTTTTCTTTTGATCTACAGAGTGAAATATTTACAGTGGGGCAAAAAAGTATTTAGTCAGCCACCAATTGTGCAAGTTCTCCCACTTAAAAAGATGAGAGAGGCCTGTAATTTTCATCATAGGTATACCTCAACTATGAGAGACAAAGTAAGAAAAAATCCAGAAAATCACATTGTAGGATTTTTAAAGGATTTATTTGCTAATTATGGTGGAAAATAAGTATTTGGTCAATAACAAAATTTCATCTCAATACTTTGTTATATACCCTTTGTTGGCAATGACAGAGGTCAAACGTTTTCTGTAAGTCTTCACAAGGTTTTCACACACTGTTGCTGGTATTTTGGCCCATTCCTCCATGCACTCCTCTAGAGCAGTGATGTTTTGGGACTTTCAACTCCCTCCAAAGATTTTCTATGGGGTTGAGATCTGGAGACTGGCTAGGCCACTCCAGGACCTTGAAATGCTTCTCACGAAGCCACTCCTTCGGTTGCCCGGGCGGTGTGTTTGGGATCATTGTCATGCTGAAAGACCCAGCCACGTTTCATCTTCAATGCCCTTGCTGATGGAAGGAGGTTTTCACTCAAAATCTCACGATACATGGCCCCATTCATTCTTTCCTTTACACAGATCAGTCGTCCTGGTCCCTTTGCAGAAAAACAGCCCCAAAGCATGATGTTTCCACCCCCATGCTTCACAGTAGGTATGGGGTTCTTTGGATGCAACTCAGCATTCTTTCTCCTCCAAACACGACAAGTTGAGTTTTTACCAAAAAGTTCTATTTTGGTTTCATCTGACCATATGACATTCTCCCAATCCTCTTCTGGATCATCCAAATGCTCTCTAGCAAACTTCAGACGGGCCTGGACATGTACTGGCTTAAGCAGGGGGACACATCTGGCACTGCGTGATTTGAGTCCCTGGCAGCGCAGTGTGTTACTGATGGTAGCCTTTGTTACTTTGGTCCCAGCTCTCTGCAGGTCATTCACTAGGTCCCCCCGTGAGGTTCTGGGATTTTTGCTCACAGTTCTTGTGATCATTTTGACCCCACGGGGTGAGATCTTGCGTGGAGCCCCAGATCGAGGGAGATTATCAGTGGTCTTGTATGTCTTCCATTTTCTAATAATTGCTCCCACAGTTGATTTCTTCACACCAAGCTGCTTACCTATTGCAGATTCAGTCTTCCCAGCCTGGTGCAGGTCTACAATTTTGTTTCTGGTGTCCTTTGACAGCTCTTTGGTCTTGGCCATAGTGGAGTTTGGAGTGTGACTGTTTGAGGTTGTGGACAGGTGTCTTTTATACTGATAACGAGTTCAAACAGATGCCATTAATACAGGTAACGAGTGGAGGACAGAGGAGCCTCTTAAAGAAGAAGTTACAGGTCTGTGAGAGCCAGCAATCTTGCTTGTTTGTAGGTGACCAACTACTTATTTTCCACCATAATTTGCAAATAAATTCTTCAAAAATCCTACAATGTGATTTTGTTTTCTTATTTTGTCTCTCATAGTTGAGGTATACCTATGATGAAAATTACAGGCCTCTCTCATCTTTTTAAGTGGGAGAACTTGCACAATTGGTGGCTGACTAAATACTTTTTTGCCCCACTGTATATTTGGTTCTTTCATTTTTTTTATGATTCTTTGGCTATTTTGTCTGCTTCCTCATTACCTTGAGTTCCCATGAGTGCTGGAACACACATCAATCGAATTATTTTCCCACCTGTCGTAAACTGTATAACCGGATCATGATTTCTGTTAAAATGTCAGTTCTATTGGTTTCCAATGATTGTAAACTCCCAAGGACTGCCATTGAATCAGACTTTATCAAGTCCAATGTCATGAGCCCACTCTAGTGCCATTAGCATTGCAGTCATCTCAGCTGTATATACTGATTTACCATCGGTTATCCTTCCAGCCTTCCTCACATTAAACTCGGAACATAGAACGCAGTCCCTGTCCTTCCAGTATCTATACTCTTAGAAATGAGTAGTGGGAGGTTTTTATATACTCATTTACATATGCATTTATACTAACAGCTTCATCCATGTCCCTTCTGTTCTTGCGTAATTTTATGCCTATTTCAGGTTGAGCAAGTATCCAAGATGGAATTGGGGATATAATTGATATTGGTGCAAATAGTTTGAGTCTCGACCATCTTCATTAACCCACCCCTTTATTTTCCATGCATTTAAAATTTCCCAGCATTCATTCAGGACTTCCCTTACAGGATGATTATCTCTTTGTCCCTGTAAATGTATCCAGTTTGCCATAGCCAGTGTTTGTCTTATATACTTTATAATGTCATTTCTGATGTTTCTACTTGCAATGCTGCAATAGGTGTTGTTTTAACTGCTCCTAAAATTAGTCTTAATGCCTTAGCTTGCATGACATCTAGTTTCTTTAACAACGTTGACGATGCGGACTCATAAATAATGCTTCCATAATCTAATGTTGATCGAATAAGACCAACATAAATACCCTTTAATGACTGTTTGTCAGCACCCCAATCTTGTCTTGCTACTGCTCTCATTAACTTTAATATATAATCTATATGGTCCTTCCAGATTCATTTGTCATCAAACCACAATACTAGATACTTAAATGTTGACACTTTCTCTAAATAAGACCCACATAACTGTAGCATTTTTTTCTCCTTAATTTTCTTCCTTGTAAATATTGGGTAATATCTTGTAGATGTTTTAGATATTGAAAATCTGGATCCTCATTCTAATGATCATTTTCCAACTACTTCTATAGCTTTTTGAATTGTATCCATATTAAACGATAGATTCCTTCCTCTTTTCCACATTATTCCATCGTCTGCATATAAGCTAGTGCTGAGGCGATTTAACTTCTTCTTCGTTGGAGTTTTACGGCAGTTGGCATCCATAGTGTTGCATTACTGCCATCTACTGTCTCACTTTGACTTACTATATCTTAATTAAATTTATTAAATGTGTCCTTCCAGTCCAGTCCTCCTTAAAAAACTAAACAAACATCTCCGTCCTTGGTCATTATTTCCACACATTACTATATTTTTAACATTATACTCTACTATACCTATTTCCTGTAACTGATACTTGAACTCTTGCCTTGTATATATTTCTTACATGATATAAAGATATGCTTAATTGTTTCCTCCTCCTGACATTTATCACATAGTCCTGTAGGATGTTTTCCCATAACATGAAGAGATTTGTTTAGCTTGCAATGACCAATCCTCAGTCTGTTTATTATAACTTGTTCCTTCATTTTAATTACCGTTTTACTTTCCATATCTATCATATTTTGTACCATGTACAGATGTCTCCCTTTAATTTCATTATCCCACTGCTGCTGCCATTTTTGCCTTATCCTTTCCCACACAAAACTCTTTCCTTCTGATTTTAGGCGATTTAACTGAGGAAGTCCATGGCTTAAGTAAGGCGTGTGATGGGAATCAGCTGTGTGTGTCGTCAGTGCAATGGATGATGGGAATTGTAGTCTGAGGTGACGTGCAACAGTTAGTGTAGTCCAAGAGTCAATGTGGTGAGCGAGTGACCCTGGTGGTGAGTGAACGGAAGTTCATAGACCGGATTCGTGACGATTATGATGAATTCCTCATTTGCAAGTCACTTTGAATAAAGTCTCATCAGTAGAAAATAAAACAATTGGCTTTTCATGACAACAGCATCCATTGTTCCTTTAGAATTACTTAGAAATAATTTCTTATTGTAATAGTAAGATTCTCATATTATTAGTATTATCAGTGATGTAAATACTAATTGACATAATATCAAGTCACCTTTATATAGGGCTTTATGTAATACCAATTGTGTCAAAGCCACTTTGCAGTAGTAAAGGGGAAGATAAAAGAAACAGTTCTGGAAAAACAAATGGCTGATTTCTGGAAAATCTTAATCATGATGTCTGCCTTTTAATAAATTAAAATAGAATAAACCTAGAACTTAGTCTGAGACACATTATGGGAAATTAATTATATTACTTGAAGCATTAAGTATTTTTAAATATATTGTTGTGGTTACAAACATTTTTTTTTTTTACTAATCCAAATAAATGTTAGAATTACTTCGTGACAGGACATTAGGTCATTTCACAATTAAATGTGCATATTATCATATCATTTAAATGACATCCTCTGACAGAAGTGGTATGTAAAGTTGAACTAATCTCTCTCTCTCTCTCTCTCAGGAATCATTCATTCAAACATCCTCAGCTGAAAGCAGAACAAATCACGAAACGCGAGGTATGAACATGAAGGTTTTCTGCAGTAGTCTGTCACTTTTGCTGGGTAAGTAAAATGTACAACACTTCAGTGTGTCTAATAGTGTCTTATAGTCTTATATAATCTTATAGTGATTCCAATGTTTTGTTTTACTACTGTAAGATTTACTTTTCTTATCTTACACTCTCAGAAAAAAGGTACACAAGTTGTCGCTGCGGCAGTACATTTTGAAAAGATACATATTTGTACCTTATTTACCCCAAAAGGTGCATATCTTAAAGGCACACATTATTAGTACCTACAGAGTACATTTTAGTACTTTTACAGTAGACACATACCTTCTGAAGAAGAAAAAACACCCTAGTGACTGCTTTTGTGCCTTTGTGCTGGCTTCCTCATAGTTTTGAGCCTAAAACTTAATTAACTAAATGTAATGCGGTTTATGGTTCTATTTAAATCTAAGCATTGCTATGTGTTTCTCATTTCTTTTAGGGTTTATCTCAGTTCAAATGAAGGCAAATGGAACAGAAGGTTAGATTACATTAGTTAAACACTATTACATGTCACTGTTACTTATCTTCATTCAAACTATATACTTTATCTATAACAAACATGCTATTTATTTAGATTGTTTCATTTAGTGTTGGTGTGTTTTAATATTCTTTATTAAGGGACCATACATTTTTTATATCATCCATACACACTCCTGTTTACAGTCATAGGTGTGTTATAAACGACATACCTGTACTTTGACTAACTATTTGACTGTGCCTTAACTTACGTGCACAGATAGTCAGGATGAGACTATGTAAAACATCCGAAGTTCATTTGGTTTAATTACCATTTAGGGTTTATCGAAAATAAATGTATTCAAATAATGGAGCTGCAGTTTGCACTAACATTTAGTTGATGCATTCAGGCCATCTACTATTTAAATGAGTTAGTTTGTTCATGGGAACTGATTTGAAGAAATTGAGAATTACATCACTGTCTCAACAATGGATCCTCTGCAGTGAATGGGTGCCGTCAGAATGAGTCCAAACAGATGATGAAAATATCACAATAATCCACAAGTAATCCACACTACTCCAGTCCAGTCCATTAATTAAGGGCTTGTTAAGCAAGAAGAAATGCATACATCATATTACATTTAAAACGTAAAATTATAACACTTGCTCCAGAGGAAAAAAAAAATCAGGAGAGAAATATGCAGATCAAGCACCGTTTACCAGTGTGTTATACCATTGTATAATTGTGGTCTTTGATATAGTGTAATATTGTAAAACAAATATAAAACAAAATACACCTATAATCATTCCAATTAGATTTGTATAGCGCTTTTCCCAAAACACGTTATTTCAAAGTGGCTTCTCAGAAACACATAATATTAATGATGATACCTTATTATTGCATGTTAACTGTCCTTGTAAACATTAATAAGGTTTTCTCTCAAATATATTCCAGTGAACATAGCACGGTGGGGTACAGCCATTCAGTCGACAACATTTATGAACTCATCTGCCCAATATGCTCTGGATAGGAAAAACTCCTCCTGTACTCATACAGACGAACAGAGTGACCCGTGGTGGACTCTGGATCTGATGAAGACGTACAGCGTGAACAGAGTGACCATCACTAACAGACGCGACTGCTGTGAAAACAGGATAGACGGGGCAGAGATTCGGATTGGAAACCATTCTTCAGATATTTTCAGCAATCCACTGTGAGTCTCTTATGTATTTTTATAGAGCCAGCAGAAACTCTGACCAGTCGGTTGGTCAAACCCCATGTCACTGAAATGAATGTAAACTTGCCGTTAAGTGAGTCAGATGTCAATTCAGTTCAGTTAAGGATTCGTCTGACAGAATCAACTCTTGTCTATTTGAGTGAATTAACCACATAGTTGCGTCCCTGTTAATCACCAATCTCTACTTAAGTGGACCCTAAGGAAATATCAAATAGTGTTATCAAAGAAATAAAAAAATAATATTGTATATAAAACACATTTAGGGATTATAAGCAAAGGAAAGCAACTCTCTTATGTCTTTCTCCAGATGTGCTATAGTTCCTAGTATTCCAGCAGGAGCTTCCTACAGCTACTCGTGTCGTGGGATGGAGGGACGTTATGTTTCTGTGAATATTCCTAGAACTTCAAAGATTCTTACTCTCTGTGAAGTGGGAGTCTATGTGATTTTTCCAGGTAATTCGCTATTTAAAAACCTTGTTGTTTGTACTTTTAAGCTATTCTCATTTCATTAATGTCTTTTTTTTAATATAGTTATAAGTGTAGTTCTCATCGATATCCGTAGAGACTTTAGAAAACATACCCAGATGGTGCTCACATCTTAATATGAATGGAGAAAGCGTTAATGCCTAATTTGGCAGAATAAATCCTGCTTTATAAATTAAAGAGCCAATCACACATGAAAGTCATCATGTGACTGGTTATAAGTCACATGATGAATTGACATGTAGAAACAGTCTGAATTGTGCCCTTTGACTACAAAAATATACAGTGGGTACGTGAAAGTATTCAGACCCCTTACATTTTTCACTCTTGTTATATTGCAGCCATTTACAAAATCATTTAAGTTCATTTTTTTCCTCATTAATGTACACACAGCACCCCATATTGACAGAAAAACACAGAATTGTTGACATTTTTGCAGATTTATTAAAAAAGAAAAACTGAAATATCACATGGTCCTAAGTATTCAGACCCTTTGCTGTGACACTCATATATTTAACTCAGGTGCTGTCCATTTCTTCTGATCATCCTTGAGATGGTTCTACACCTTCATTTGAGTCCAGCTGTGTCTGAGTATACTGATTGAACTTGATTAGGAAAGCCACACACCTGTCTATATAAGACCTTACAGCTCACAGTGCATGTCAGAGCAAATGAGAATCATGAGGTCAAAGGAACTGCCTGAAGAGCTCAGAGACAGAATTGTGGCAAGGCACAGATCTGGCCAAGGTTACAAAAAAAATTCTGCTGCACTTAAGGTTCCTAAGAGCACAGTGGCCTCCATAATCCTTAAATGGAAGACGTTTGGGATGACCAGAACCCTTCCTAGAGCTGGCCGTCCGGCCAAACTGAGCTATTGGGGGAGAAGAGCCTTGGTGAGAGAGGTAAAGAAGAACCCAAAGATCACTGTGGCTGAGCTCCAGAGATGCATTCGGGAGATGGGAGAAAGTTGTAGAAAGTCAACCATCACTGCAGCCCTCCACCAGTCGGGGCTTTATGGCAGAGTGGCCCGACGGAAGCCTCTCCTCAGTGCAAGACACATGAAAAAACACCTGAAGGACTCCAAGATGGTGACAAATAAGATTCTCTGGTCTGATGAGACCAAGATAGAACTTTTTGGCCTTAATTCTAAGCGGTATGTGTGGAGAAAACCAGGCACTGCTCATCACCTGTCCAATACAGTCCCAACAGTGTAGCATGGTGGTGGCAGCATCATGCTGTGGGGGTGTTTTTCAGCTGCAGGGACAGGACGACTGGTTGCAATCGAGGGAAAGATGAATGCGCGAAGTACAGGGATATCCTGGACGAAAACCTTCTCCAGAGTGCTCAGGACCTCAGACTGGGCCAAGGTTTACCTTCCAACAAGACAATGACCCTAAGCACACAGCTAAAATAACGAAGGAGTGGCTTCACAACAACTCCGTGACTGTTCTTGAATGGCCCAGCCAGAGCCCTGACTTAAACCCAACTGAGCATCTCTGGAGAGACCTAAAAATGGCTGTCCACCAACGTTTACCATCCAACCTGACAGAACTGGAGAGGATCTGCAAGGTGATCCAAATTCAGGTGTGAAAAACTTGTTGCATCTTTCCCAAAAAGACTCATGGCTGTATTAAATCAAAAGGGTGCTTCTACTAAATACTGAGCAAAGGGTCTGAATACTTAGGACCATGTGATATTTCAGTTTTTCTTTTTTAATAAATCTGCAAAAATTCTGTGTTTTTCTGTCAATATGGGGTGCTGTGTGTACATTAATGAGGGAAAAAAATGAACTTAAATGATTTTAGCAAATGGCTGCAATATAACCAAGAGTGAAAAATTTAAGGGGGTCTGAATACTTTCCGTACCCACTGTATATATGTAAAAAATAAAATAAATAAAAAAACTACAAAAAAAAATCTACCTGAAGTTTTCACTTTTTTTCGTTTTTTTTTATTTGAATAACATTTTTGGGACATTTCATGTGAGATTGTCTTGCTTATTTGGAATTGTATTTAAATGTGAATGCGGCAGGGAATTATTCTATTTCAAGTGAAAGAAATTCCTTGAAAGGGACTTTGTCAATACTTGACAGATAGATCTGATAGAAATGCATTATAGATAAGTAAACCTCCTGAAACACTTTAAAATATAAAAAATCTGACTAAAACAATTTCTTGACACTATGACATCTTTCAGATAATTTGGCAACAGGAAGACCCATAACGCAGTCATCAACCTATGGCCTCTGGTTTGCTGAACAAGCCATTGACTTCAATCCAGGTTTCACAAAATCATGGTCAGCGTGTTCTTCAACCGATTCTCAGATTAACCCGTGGTGGAGGGTGGATCTGAGTTCTGTGTACAGAGTTAATAGAGTCGTCATCACAAACAGACTGGACTGCTGTCAGGAACGAATAAACGGAGCGGAGATTCACATCGGAAACTCTCTGGAGAACAACGGCAACAACAATCCCATGTGAGACCCTCTTTATGTGACTTAATATCTATAAAAATCACTGAAAACTAGTGCAGTCAATCGAGACAAAAAATACAATAATAAAAAAATAACAATAAAACTGGACAGTTTAGACAACGTCTCTGGTTACTATCGTAACCTCGGTTTCCTGAGAGCAGGAACGAGACATCACAGAGAAACTCTCCATTAAGGGATCTCCTTCCCTTCAACCTTTCCTGAAGTTCTATTGGCTCATGCCAGTCAAATTGACTGGCCAATTGTCACGAAGCATGCAAATATGACGAGCTCGAGAAGCAGTATAAATGCGTAGTTACATTTATCAGTTACTCACCGACAGCACTTGGGAGGCTAAGGGCTGAACGTCCAGCTTGTAAAATCTGGCGAAGATATTCTGCGAAGAATGGGATAACAGAGTATTGATACGCTGTGCCCTTGAAAGCAAACTTCAGAAGACGTCTGTGATGCGGTGCTATCTGAATGTGAAAGTACGCGTCCTTTAAATCCACGGACGCAAACCAGTCCCCGGGGCGAAATGTTGCCTGTTCATGTGCGAGAACATGTCAGGGGAGGTGCGCAGAGTGGTCAAATACTAATTCATTATTGATTACTAATTTGAATTAATACATTACAACGAAAACAATATCTTAAAATTAAAAGAAGCAGGTTTTTACGATCATACGTGTCTTAAACTGGTGATCTCCTGTAAACGTTTCAGTCAAGGATCCATCCAGTAAATGAATGCGTTCAAACAGTAAGTTCAAAACAGAGAAAATCTATTGAAAGTGGCCTAACACATTGCACCAAGTGAGGCTTGCACATCCGGTCTGTATGAGATAATGTTGTTGAGAAATCAAAACAAATATTTGTTATAAAATATAAATAAAAAAATATAAATATTTTTTACGCGTAAAACTGAAAGTATTGAATCACCTGCGTTGACGCACTAATTTTGACAGCACTGCTGAAAACACATAGGCATATGAAGAAAGACTAGAAATCTAAATGAGGTTTTCTCCGTCTCTCTTTAGATGCGCTGTGATTTCTAGCATTCCAGCAGGTGTTTCCTCCACCTACACATGTCAATGATATGGAGGGTCAATACGTGAATCTGTTCATTCCTGGAGATTCAAAGTATCTTACTCTGTGTGAGGTGGAGGTCTATGGAGAAGGTGAGATCAAACATGGAAAATCAAGCTACAAATGAATGAAATCCAACATGGGTTTCTAACTACTTTTGGGCTGTTGATTTCAAAAACAGAGTCTGTTTTGCTTGAGCACATTTTCTCACAAAATACGATGCTTTTCATAATTTGTTTTGATTTTGAGAACCATTGGGAATGTGAAGAAGCCTTGTGTTCTCACTTAATCAGCAGAATAACACCACAAACACACGACTCCTGTCTGAATCTGAGCTCGATTACATATATTTATTTAATTCTCAACCCATTTCACATGCATGACATTATTTGATATCTGATCTGGATTTCAAGGTTATAATTATGGCCAGTGATAGAAGAAAATGCAAACATGAGCCAAATGTTTTCTGCTATATCTGTGAGTGTTTTACAACATGAACATATTATCAGAAAATTATAGAGTTTGTGAAAAGTGTGTTTATACACTTACAAATGTGCTCATGCAAAGGTCATTGACATTAAATATTTATGAATATTGAGTATGATACAGTTTAATTAATAGTTATTTAATACGTTATGTCATTAAAACCAAAATGTTGACATTTGTTGATATTTTTAAACTTTTTTAATCAGTTGATTTGCAGTGATGTAATTTTAGTTTTTTATTATGTACCATTTCGATGGTTTTTATGCTCTTATCAATCAACAATTCACTATTTAAAGTATGTATTTGTGTTTGACACTAAACCATATTCATTCTTATTACAAGTGAACCCATATTTAATGTCATCTGGGTCATATTTGTTTCACTTTGCGTACACAACCTCTTCATGTTACACCTGTTTAATATGTTGCACTAAAATGGTGTAGATTGCTGTAAAAATCTGAAGATTTAATGGTAAGATAATGTATTTGTGTATCATATGATCAGCTGTATTATATTATTTGCATTTAGTGTTTTTTCCCCTTCTGTCTGTGTATGTTCACTCTCATGTGTCACTCTTTTAGTTCCTGTACTGAAGACCTTTGTGAAGATGAAACTGAAGTCCAGTTTAAGTCTGTCTGAACCTGAAATGAGAGTCCAGCTCCTGTCATGGGTGAGAGAGGAAAATATGCAGAAATATGAAATCAAATAACATTGATGATAGCGGTTTTGAGAGATCTGCTCGTTTCAGCTTCAATCTGCTCTGGAAAAACAAGGGGTTTCTAATGTGACGCTGCAATGGACTCAACCGCCAACTGCTCAACAGGAAGTGATGTGGAAGGAAGATGCACCAAGTGAGTGTGTTCATAAAAGACAACACAGACAAACTGAAAAGAGATGATGATAAATATATGATAAGTAAAACAATATTATGATTTATATGTATGTATTACAAACTAAGAAATGAAATGAATTACATCTTTATAACATAATGAATTGATTTTATTTACAGCTCAGTGTGCTGGAGGAAAAAAATGATGATGATGATGATGATGATGATGATGATGATGGGAAAACTCTCAATCAACTTGTTTTTCATCTTTCATTTACATTGCTTTAATAATCACTGTTCCTCACCATTAATGATCTATTTACTAAAATTTCGTTTTTTGTGTGTATTAATAAACAAATAAATAAATACAAATGAGGACAATAATAAAATAATAAAAATCTGTAATGATAATGTAATGCAAATGACAACTTAATCACAGAGTTGACTTTGGGGGTCAGATTCATTTGTACTCTTATCAGATTTGTAAATTGACTATCGACAAACACTTCTTTTGGATTCAGATAATATATTCTCGTATTAGTCATTTATCATAGATGTGCAAACTCAAGTTATTAAAATCTTCCAGTAAAGGTCCTTCTGGTCAAGAATAAGCTGTTATTTTCATTATTCCAACGAATGTATCTGTCAGCGTCACACTCTGGTGGCTCATAATTAAGGCAGTATGTAAATCATTTTATAAAAGAGTTATTCAAGATTGATCCACAATCATAAAATAATAGTATACATAAAATAAAATAATAACACTATATAATTGAATATAGGGAGAAGCCGATTAGTCACCAGAAAAGATTGAACGCAGTGTGTAAGTGTTGTAATACTTGTTCGTATATCTGTTCTTTAATGATCTGATCTTAATTATTTAATACTCTAATCAGAAGTCGGCCACTGCTGTTTTCACTCTAGTCTTTTAGACTGTGTATTTATTTGATGTCCGAGCGTTGACCAGGAAGCGTCTGTGGAAGCGTTCAGCCTCCTTGTGTGAAGACCGACTTTTTCATGCGAGACTTTAACCGAGCAACGACACCGAGCAACACACGTTGCAATTGCACAATTGCCTATGGTATTTCAAATGTTTTACTCGATTTCAAACATTGTAGTCAGGAATTATAGTTTGGGAAAAACCCAAGTATGATTTTGTAGTCATATAGACTAATATGTATGGTTTTATAGTTGCCTATGATATGAATCTGTGCGCGTCTCACGTGGATATTTACATAAGAACGGTGCGAGCCTCAAGGGGGCGGGATCGCATTAGAGATAATTAGTTAGACGGGAAAGACTGAACATCTTGTTGGTTTCATACAGATTACTTAATCACAGTATATTTGTTTTCGATAGTGTTTACTTTATTATAAAAAAAAAAAATAATAATGTGATGTGTGACCTAGTATGGAGACCCATACTCAGAATTTGTGCTCTGCATTTAACCCATCCAAGTGCACACTCACAGAAGTGCACACACACCTGGAGCAGTGGGCAGCCACAACCTCAGGTTACAAGTTCGACACTCTATTAGGCCACGACTGCCCCACAACATTTACAATACATTTAAAAGTAGACACTTCAAGCTTTCTATAGATATACAGGTGCATCTCAATAAATTAGAATGTCACGGAAAAGTTAATTTATTTCAGTAATTCAACTCAAATTGTGAAACTCGTGTATTAAATAAATTCAATGCACACAGACTGAAGTAGTTTAAGTCTTTGGTTATTTTAATTGTGATGACTTTGGCTCACATTTACCAAAAACCATCAATTCACTTTCAACAAATTAGAATACTAGGGTTCAGGTCAGGTGAGTTTGCTGGCCAGTCAAGCACACCAACACCATGGTCTTTAACCAACTTTTGGTGCTTTTGGCAGTGTGTGCAGGAGCCAAATCCTGCTGGAAACGAAATCAGCATCTTTAAAAGTTGGTCAGCAGAAGGAAGCATGAAGTGCTCCAAAATTGATTGGTAAACAGGGGCAGTGACTTTGGTTATCAAAATACACAATGGACCAACACCAGCAGATGACATGGCACCCAAATCATCACAGACTGTAGGAAACTTAACACTGGACTTCAAGCAACTTGGGCTATGAGCTTCCACTCTTCCTCCAGACTCTAGGACCTTGGTTTCTAAATTAAATACAAAACTTGCTCTCATCTGAAAAGAGGACTTTGGACCACTGGGCAACAGTCCAGTTCTTCTCCTTAGCCCAGGTAAGACGCCTCTGATGACAACTGTAGCCAAATTCCTCGACATGTCTGTGTGTGGTGCTCTTGATGCCTTGACCCCAGCCTCAGTCCATTCCTTGTGAAGTTCACCCAAATTCTTGAATCAATTTTGCTTGACAATCCTCATAAGGCTGCGGTTCTCTCGGTTGGTTGTGCATCTTTTTCCTTCCACTCAACTTTCTGTTAACATGCTTGGATACAGCACTCTGTGAACAGCTTCTTTGGCAATGAATGTTTGTGTCTTACCCTCCTTGTGAAGGGTGTCAATGATTGTCTTCTGGACAACTGTCAGATCAGCAGTCTTCCCCATGATTGTGTAGCCTAGTGAACCAAACCGAGAGACCATTTTGAAGGCTCAGGAAACCTTTGCAGGTGTTTTGAGTTGATTAGCTGATTGGCATATTACCATTTTCTAATTTGTTGAGATGTGAATTGGTGGGTTTTTGTTAAATGTGAGCCAAAATCATCACAATTAAAAGAACCAAAGACTTAAACTACTTCGGTCTGTGTGCATTGAATTTATTTAATACACGATTTTCACACTTTGAGTTGAATTACTGAAATAAATGAACTTTTCCACGACATTCTAATTTATTGAGATTCCATTGAACTCGGTTGGTTATGATGGAACTTGTGACCGTAATTGCTTTTAGGAAACACCCCCCTGGTTGATTGAATTAGCAGTCTTTGACATCAACAATATGCAAAGGTATACACACACACACACACCAATTAATTAACCAAATTTACTACACATTACTAAATTCAATAATGAAATGCCTTCAGCTGAAAATTGACTGTTTAATCTTGTCATTTTACATTATTGACACACTATTTGCCTATTTTGATATTGTGCAGGTGCTTTGTTACAATTTGTATTGTTAAAAGCGCTATATAAATAAAGGTGACTTGACTTGACACACACACACACACTGATCTAGCAGTTTGACTGTTTACTTGAAAATTTTATTATGCATAATTTTCTTCAAAAAATATACATGTGACTACTTAAAACTTACAGGCAATCATAGGTTTGAGGCAACAGTTGCAAAATAAATTAAGACATTTAAAAATAATCCTCTTTGATCATTTCAGCCACTTGGTGGCATCACACTTGCACAATTAAATTAATAGACTGATTATACTCATTTTTATCAGCCCTCTGTGCAGGAGCCTGATTTGAAGTAGCAGTACATACGTAGAAAACAAACACTAATGTTCACACAATCACACTTAAAACACAATATCTCTCGCACATACACATAGATTAAATAAATGATGTATTGCCCTTTTCCCCATATTTTCAGCTCGATTCTTCATTGTTCCATGAGTCGCAATATTGCACTGTTATAAATATGCTTAATTACATAAACTTTAGTGTTGGGTTCATAAAGCGTTCAGTGCTCATCGACCAATTTCAGAAATCAAATGATGAGTTGGCAGCATCCTTACAACAGGAGCACTGCAAGGATCCCTGAGAGAATTACCAGAGCAACTGAAAAAGACACGAAAAAGGAATTATTTATTTATTTATTAAACAACTTCAAATGTTTTATCCTAATTTTCTTGCTCAGGTAACTGACTCTTGAAAAGTACATCACAAATATAAAACTACTTCTATTGGCTATACATTTTCCTGTATTGTAAATGCTGTTCTGTCTGTTGGGCAAATGCGTATCATTCACCAATACATTTCAAATAAGAGCATTTCTCAA
The DNA here is from genome assembly GCA_027564155.1 of Gymnocypris eckloni scoliostomus. NCBI lineage: Eukaryota > Metazoa > Chordata > Actinopteri > Cypriniformes > Cyprinidae > Gymnocypris > Gymnocypris eckloni. The sequence goes on along the minus strand of CM050413.1, from coordinate 40,876,008 downwards.
CTAAAGAGTAGTCCTTTGTGCCAATCTTTTTAGCACAGTGTATAAATGTTATCTCAAAATGCAGATTCTGCCTGGACTCGCTATAAGACATTGGCCTGGTGTGGCTGTATAGAGTTCTTACCCTGAGATGCAGCATGATGCAGTGCATTGCTCCCTGCTGTAGTCGCAGGTTTTGACGTAGTAGTAGTAGTAGTAGTAGTAGAAACCGTAGTAGTGGGAGTATTTGTACTGGGTGTTATTATCCCAACATCTGAACTGTTAGTGTTGGTTAGATCAACTGGTGAATTTGTGAACATTCGTGTGACTGGAGACCCCAGACTGTCTGTGGAAATGGAAATGAAGAAAACATTTTGAATTTTGCTACCAATTAAAATATTTTTCAGTATTTCATTCAGAGTGTCACTCTTACTGTTTGTATAGTTGCCAGTGAAGAAATAGAGGAAAGTATTTGTGGTTGCTGCACGGGTGGTGGTACTGAGACCTATAGCTACAAAAATGCACTGAATCTTTGTGCCACTCACAGAGCCACGGAAGGATCCAGGGTTAAACTGTAAGACAAAGCAAGAACGATTTTATTGCTGAAAATTAGTGATCAGGGTGAGTGAAGTTTCCTTTTACTTCAAAGCATTCCATAAACCCTCCAGCTCTACTTGTGGTTTATCTTTTTTCACTCATTGCTGTTGAACAAACATTTGTGTTGTTGTTCTACTGTATAGTTTTCTCAGAATGCTTTGTTCTTTAAAGCCATCCCTGTTGCTGTTCGTTACCACATCATTTATAGTCAATAATCTTTGTGCAAAGCTTGGCAATAAAGAAAATGTTCTGTAAAAGGGAGTCTTACAGTCTTATCCGGAGTCAGAATGGCATTATTCAGTTTGGCACGGATGAACTTGGCTTTACCATTGTCGTTGGCACAAGAATAGACAGTGTCATCATCACCCTATGAGAAAGAAAGTTAAATAAGTCTGAGAACCCAAATCTGAGATTTTATTTCTTCCAAATCTCATTCTTCAAAAAGGGAATTTGCTTCTTTTATTAAAACGTGGACATATATTAGAAATAAATGTGATATTTTTTCAGACCTCCTTCTTATCTGGAGACAGGCCAACTGCGATGTAACCGTTTGCATCCCCGCTGAGCTCAAACGTGATATTGTCTGAGTTTCCGTTCACCCCTCTTGTAGAGGCGAAAATGCAGCTACTTGAGATGGATGGATCACAGCTGGCTGGAGTGGAGAAACATGCCCTGTCCTTCTTACAGTTGTCTTTGGTGACCTTGTCCTGCAAAGTTATGTTGACGTTAGCATTAAAATGCAATGCTGAAATTAATATAAATCTGTTGAGAATGTTTAATATATTCATAAAATATCAAGTCAATTCAAGCTTCAAAAATAAAAATACAACAGCATTTGACTTCCAACACAAGACAATAGCTGTTGACATAGACTCCACAAACACTTTTCTTTACCTTCACCACAAAAAGCAACACAAACATAAATATAAACAAAAAACTGTCTTTCCAGTCTTTTCCCACTTACATTTGTTGTAACAATATTAGCTGTAGATACTCCAGATGCAGTAGATGCAGTGGTGTTCAATGGTGCAGTGATTGCAGATGCAGTGGTGTTTGAGGGTGTAGTAGTGTTCAATGATGCAGTGACAGCAGATGCAGTGGTGTTTGAATGTGCAGTGGTGTTCAATGGTGCAGTGACAGCAGATGCAGTGGTGTTTGAGGGTGTAGTAGTGTTCAATGATGCAGTGGCAGCAGATGCAGTGGTGTTTGATGCTGCAGTCGTGTTCAATGGTGCAGTGACAGCAAATGCAGTGGTGTTTGAATGTACAGTGGTGTTGAATGGTGCACTGACAGCAGATGCAGTGGCGTTTGAGGGTGCAGTGGTGTTCAATGGTGCAGTGACAGCAGATGCAGTGGTGTTTGAGGGTGCAGTGGTGTTCAATGGTTCAGTGACAGCAGATGCAGTGGAGTTTGATGGTGCAGTGGTGTTCAATAATGCAGTGACAGCAGATGCAGTGGTGTTTGAATGTGCAGTGGTGTTGAATGGTGCAGTGACAGCAGATGCAGTGGTGTTTGAATGTGCAGTGGTGTTGAATGGTGCAGTGACAGCAGATGCAGTGGTGTTTGAGGGTGCAGTGGTGTTCAATGGTGCAGTGACAGCAGATGCAGTGGTGTTTGAATGTGCAGTGGTGTTGAATGGTGCAGTGACAGCAGATGCAGTGTTGTTTGAGGGTGCAGTGGTGTTCAATGGTGCAGTGACAGCAGATGCAGTGGTGTTTGAATGTGCAGTGGTGTTCAATGGTGCAGTGACAGCAGATGCAGTGGTGTTTGAATGTGCAGTGGTGTTGAATGGTGCAGTGACAGCAGATGCAGTGGTGTTTGAGGGTGCAGTGGTGAATGGTGCAGTGACAGCAGATGCAGTGGTGTTTGATGTGCAGTGGTGTTCAATGGTGCAGTGACAGCAGATGCAGTGGTGTTTGAATGTGCAGTGGTGTTGAATGGTGCAGTGACAGCAGATGCAGTGGTGTTTGAGGTGCAGTGGTGGTGTTGAATGGTGCAGTGACAGCAGATGCAGTGGTGTTTGAATGTGCAGTGGTGTTGAATGGTGCAGTGACAGCAGATGCAGTGGTGTTTGAGGGTGCAGTGGTGTTCAATGGTGCAGTGACAGCAGATGCAGTGGTGTTTGAGGGTGCAGTGGTGTTGAATGGTGCAGTGACAGCAGATGCAGTGGTGTTTGAATGTGCAGTGGTGTTTAATGGTGCAGTGACAGCAGATGCAGTGGTGTTTGAATGTGCAGTGGTGTTGAATGGTGCAGTGACAGCAGATGCAGTGGTGTTTGAGGGTGCAGTGGTGTTCAATAATGCAGTGACAGCAGATGCAGTGGCGTTTGAGGGTGCAGTGGTGTTCAATGGTGCAGTGACTGCAGATGCAGTGGTGTTTGAGAGTGCAATGGTGTTCAATGGTGCAGTGACAGCAGATGCAGTGGAGTTTGAGGGTGCAATGGTGGCATATGTACTGGGTATTATAACTGAAACATCTGAGCTGTTAGTGTTGGTTAGATCAACTGCTAAATCTGTGAACAACCGTGTGACTGGAGATCCCAGACTGTCTGTGGAAATGGAAATAAAGAAAACATTTGAATTTTGCCACCAATTAAAATAGTTTTAAGTATTTCGTTCATAGTGTCACGTTTACCGTTTATATAGTTGCCAGTGAAGAAATAGAGGAAAGTATTTGGGGTTGCTGCACGGGTGGTGCTGCTGAGACCCATAGCTACAAAAATGCACTGAATCTTTGTGCCACTCACAGAGCCACGGAAGGATCCAGGGTTAAACTGTAAGACAAAGCAAGAACGATTTTATGGCTGCAAATTAGTGATCAGGGTGAGTGAAGTTTCCTTTTACTTCAAAGCATTCCATAAACCCTCCAGCTCTACTTGTGGTTTATCTTTTTTCACTCATTGCTGTTGAACAAACATTTGTGTTGTTGTTCTACTGTATAGTTTTCTCAGAATGCTTTGTTCTTTAAAGCCATCCCTGTTGCTGTTCGTTACCACATCATTTATAGTCAATAATATTTTGTGCAAAGCTTGGCAATAAAGAAAATGTTCTGTAAAAGGGAGTCTTACAGTCTTATCCGGAGTCAGAATGGCATTATTCAGTTTGGCACGGATGAACTTGGCTTTACCATTGTCGTTGGCACAAGAATAGACAGTGTCATCATCACCCTATGAGAAAGAAAATTAAATAAGTCTGAGAACCCAAATCTGAGATTTTTTTTCTTTCAAATCTCATTATTCAAATAGGGAATTTGCTTCTTTTTTTTAAAACGTGGACATATATTAGAAATAAATAATACAACATTTTCAGACCTCCTTCTTATCTGGAGACAGGCCAACTGCGATGTAACCGTTTGCATCCCCGCTGAGCTCAAAAGTGATATTGTCTGAGTTTCCATTCACCCCTCTTGTAGAGGCGAAAATGCAGCTACTTGAGATGGATGGATCACAGCTGGCTGGAGTGGAGAAACATGCCCTGTCCTTCTTACAGTTGTCTTTGGTGACCTTGTCCTGCAATGTTATGTTCACATTAACCGTGAAATGCAATGCTGAAAATCATATACAGTAAATCTGTTGAGAATGTTTAAAAAATGCATAAAATCTCAAGTAAACGCAAGCTTCAACAATTAAAATACTACAGCATTTGACATCCAACACAATACGATAGCTGTTAACGTAGACTCCACAAACATTTTACGTCACCTTCACCACAAAAAGCAACACAATCGTAAATATATAAAAAATATTTGTCTTGCCAGTCTTTTTCCACTTACATTTGTTGTAACACTATTAGCTGTAGATACTCCAGATACAGTAGATGCAGTAGCATTTGAGGGTGCGGTGGTGTTCAGTGGTGCAGTGACAGCAGATGCAGTGGCGTTTGAATGTGCAGTGGTGTTCAGTGGTGCAGTGACAGCAGATGCAGTGGTGTTTGAGGTGCGGTGGTGTTCAGTGGTGCAGTGACGGCAGATGCAGTGGCGTTTGAATGTGCAGTGGTGTTCAATAATGCAGTGACAGCAGATGCAGTGGTGTTTGAATGTGCAGTGGTGTTCAATAATGCAGTGACAGCAGATGCAGTGGTGTTTGAATGTGCAGTGGTGTTCAATAATGCAGTGACAGCAGATGCAGTGGTGTTTGAATGTGCAGTGGTGATGAATGGTGCAGTGACAGCAGATGCAGTGGCGTTGAATGGTGCAGTGACAGCAGATGCAGTGGCGTTTGAGGGTGCAGTGGTGTTCAATTGTGCAGTGACAGCAGATGCATTGGTGTTTGAGGATGCAGAGGTATTCAATGGTGCAGTGGTGTTCAATTGTGCAGTGACAGCAGATGCATTGGTGTTTGAGGATGCAGTGGTATTCAATGGTGCAGTGGTGTTCAATTGTGCAGTGACAGCAGATGCATTGGTGTTTGAGGATGCAGTGGTGTTCAATGGTCCAATGATTGCAGATGCAGTGGTGTTTGAGGATGCAGTGGCGTTTGAGAGTGCAGTGGTGTTTGAGGGTGCAGTGGTGTTCAATGGTGCAGTGACAGCAGGTGCAGTGGCGTTTGAGGGTGCAGTGGCGTTCAATGGTGCAGTGATTCCAGATGTAGTGGTGTTTGAGGGTGCAGTTGTGTTCAGTGGTGCAGTGACAGCAGATGCAGTGGCGTTTGAGGGTGCAGTGGTGTTCAATGGTGCAGTGACAGCAGATGCAGTGGCGTTTGAGGGTGCAGTGGCGTTCAATGGTGCAGTGACAGCAGATGCAGTGGCGTTTGAGGGTGCAGTGGTGTTCAATTGTGCAGTGGCAGCAGATGCAGTGGCGTTTGAGGATGCAGTGGTGTTCAATGGTCCAATGATTGCAGATGCAGTGGTGTTTGAGGATGCAGTGGCGTTTGAGGGTGCAGTGGCGTTTGAGAGTGCAGTGGTGTTCAATGGTGCAGTGACAGCAGGTGCAGTGGCGTTCAATGGTGCAGTGATTCCAGATGTAGTGGTGTTTGAGGGTGCAGTTGTGTTCAGTGGTGCAGTGACAGCAGATGCAGTGGTGTTTGGGGCTGTAGTGGCGGCATCTGTAGTGGCTGTTATAACTGAAACATCTGTGCTGTTAGGGTTGCTCAAATCCACTGACCCGTTTGTGGCCAGTCTAGTGACTGGAGAATCCAGAGAACCTGAAAAAGGAGTAAAGTGAGGAGTAAGATTTAGTTTTGTTAAAAATAAAATAAATATGAATAATAATAATAGTAGTAATAATAATAATAATAATAACAATATTATGTCACTAGATCAAAGTGTCACACTCACCATTTGAGACGCTTCCTGTTATAAGGAAGACAAAATTATCTGTGGTTGCAGCACGGGTGGTGCTGTTGAGACCCACAGCATTGAAAATGCATTGAATCTTTTTTTCAGTCACTAAGCCACTGGCTTCCTGGGTTGAACTGTGACACAACATAAGTAATATAACTTTTAATATTATTTTTACATGGCAACAATGGCACAGAAATTCAATTTGATATGGAATATACAGTGCTGTGGGGAAATCTTTGTAATATCTGACACAAAAATTATCTGAAACATGCAAGCAAGCTTAGTTTAGAAAGGCTGAAAACAAGAAATTAAAGGCTATTCAGTGCAGTGAAATATTTACTAGACTAGAGGATGAAGCAGTCAAATAGTTAGTATCCTTTAATCAACATTTATGCATTATTGGTCTCAGAAAAAAGCCTTACAGTGTTATCCTGAGTCAGAATTTTATTGTTCAGTGTGGAAGCGAATCAACCTCAGTGCACCATTGATATTGGCACAAGAATAGACGGTGGCACCCTGATCCTATGGATGAGAAAAGTTGATTAGTCAGACAACCAGAATATCAATCTTCAGTTTAATAGAGCAAAATGTTTAATAGTTAAGGAATTTAATTTGTGAAAGAAATGTCAGATAAAAAGCAACTAGATTTGTTCTCTTACATTGTTGTCTCTAGAGGCCAGCTCAATGTAACCAACTGTCTCGCCACTGAGCTCAAAAGTAAAAGTATTTGCATTTCCACTAACTCCTCTTGTGGAGAGGAAATAGCAAGAACCTTTTCCACCTGGATTGCAGGAAGGTGGAGCAGCGAAACATGCTCTATCTCTCCTGCAGTTATCCCTGTCAGTAATTACCTGCAATGAAAAATAACTTGAGCTTTAACAACCTAGATTGTCATTTCCATTTTTAAACAGGAGAAATCTTAACTTACTATTGATTGAGTATTAGAACTTGACGTTGTTATTATGTTTGTTACAGTAAGGGGGCCTGACTGGGTCGGGTTTATAGTGATGTTGGGAGGGCGCGTCTGGGTCAAGTTGTTGGTTATGTTGGGAGGCCGTGTTTGGTTCAGGTTGTTGGTTATGTTGGGAAGGCTTGTTTGGTTCAAGTTGTTGGTTATGTTGGGAGGCCGTGTTTGGTTCAGGTTGTTGGTTATGTTGGGAAGGCTTGTTTGGTTCAGGTTGTTGGTTATGTTGGGAGGCGTGTTTGGTTCAGGTTGTTGGTTATGTTGGGAGGCCGTGTTTGGTTCAGGTTGTTGGTTATGTTGGGAAGGCTTGTTTGGTTCAGGTTGTTGGTTATGTTGGGAAGGCTTGTTTGGTTCAGGTTGTTGGTTATGTTGGGAGGCCGTGTTTGGTTCAGGTTGTTGGTTATGTTGGGAGGCCGTGTTTGGTTCAGGTTGTTGGTTATGTTGGGAGGCCGTGTTTGGTTCAGGTTGTTGGTTATGTTGGGAGGCCGTGTTTGGTTCAGGTTGTTGGTTATGTTGGGAGGGCGTGTTTGAGGCAGGATGTTGGGAGGGCTTGTTTGGTTCAGGTTGGTGGTTATGTTGGGAGGGTTTGTTTGGTTCAGGTTATTGGTTATGTTGGGAGGCCGTGTTTGGTTCAGGTTGTTGGTTATGTTGGGAAGGCTTGTTTGGTTCAGGTTGTTGGTTATGTTGGGAGGGTTGTTTGGTTCAGGTTGTTGGTTATGTTGGGAAGGCTTGTTTGGTTCAAGTTGTTGGTTATGTTGGGAGGCAGTGTTTGGTTCAGGTTGTTGGTTATGTTGGGAAGGCTTGTTTGGTTCAGGTTGTTGGTTATGTTGGGAGGCCGTGTTTGGTTCAGGTTGTTGGTTATGTTGGGAGGCCGTGTTTGGTTCAGGTTGTTGGTTATGTTGGGAAGGCTTGTTTGGTTCAGGTTGTTGGTTATGTTGGGAAGGCTTGTTTGGTTCAGGTTGTTGGTTATGTTGGGAGGCCGTGTTTGGTTCAGGTTGTTGGTTATGTTTGGAGGCCGTGTTTGGTTCAGGTTGTTGGTTATGTTGGGAGGCCGTGTTTGGTTCAGGTTGTTGGTTATGTTGGGAGGCCGTGTTTGGTTCAGGTTGTTGGTTATGTTGGGAGGGCGTGTTTGAGGCAGGATGTTGGGAGGGCTTGTTTGGTTCAGGTTGGTGGTTATGTTGGGAGGGTTTGTTTGGTTCAGGTTATTGGTTATGTTGGGAGGCCGTGTTTGGTTCAGGTTGTTGGTTATGTTGGGAAGGCTTGTTTGGTTCAGGTTGTTGGTTATGTTGGGAGGGGTTGTTTGGTTCAGGTTGTTGGTTATGTTGGGAAGGCTTGTTTGGTTCAGTTGTTGGTTATGTTGGGAGGCAGTGTTTGGTTCAGGTTGTTGGTTATGTTGGGAAGGCTTGTTTGGTTCAGGTTGTTGGTTATGTTGGGAGGCCGTGTTTGGTTCAGGTTGTTGGTTATGTTGGGAGGCCGTGTTTGGTTCAGGTTGTTGGTTATGTTGGGAAGGCTTGTTTGGTTCAGGTTGTTGGTTATGTTGGGAAGGCTTGTTTGGTTCAGGTTGTTGGTTATGTTGGGAGGCCGTGTTTGGTTCAGGTTGTTGGTTATGTTGGGAGGCGTGTTTGGTTCAGGTTGTTGGTTATGTTGGGAGGCCGTGTTTGGTTCAGGTTGTTGGTTATGTTGGGAGGCCGTGTTTGGTTCAGGTTGTTGGTTATGTTGGGAAGGCTTGTTTGGTTCATGTTGTTGGTTATGTTGGGAGGGCGTGTTTGAGGCAGGATGTTGGGAGGGCTTGTTTGGTTCAGGTTGGTGGTTATGTTGGGAGGGTTTGTTTGGTTCAGGTTATTGGTTATGTTGAGAGGCCGTGTTTGGTTCAGGTTGTTGGTTATGTTGGGAGGCCGTGTTTGGTTCAGGTTGTTGGTTATGTTGGGAAGGCTTGTTTGGTTCAGGTTGGTGGTTATGTTGGGAGGGGTTGTTTGGTTCAGGTTGTTGGTTATGTTTGGAGGCCGTGTTTGGTTCAGGTTGTTGGTTATGTTGGGAAGGCTTGTTTGGTTCAGGTTGTTGGTTATGTTGGGAAGGCTTGTTTGGTTCATGTTGTTGGTTATGTTGGGAGGGCTTGTTTGAGGCAGGATGTTGGGAAGGCTTGTTTGGTTCAGGTTGGTGGTTATGTTGGGAGGGGTTGTTTGGTTCAGGTTGGTGGTTATGTTGGGAAGGCTTGTTTGGTTCAGGTTGTTGGTTATGTTGGGAAGGCTTGTTTGGTTCATGTTGTTGGTTATGTTGGGAGGCCGTGTTTGGTTCAGGTTGTTGGTTATGTTGGGAAGGCTTGTTTGGTTCAGGTTGGTGGTTATGTTGGGAAGGCTTGTTTGGTTCAGGTTGTTGGTTATGTTGGGAAGGCTTGTTTGGTTCAGGTTGTTGGTTATGTTGGGAAGGCTTGTTTGGTTCAGGTTGTTGGTTATGTTGGGAAGGCTTGTTTGGTTCATGTTGTTGGTTATGTTGGGAGGCCGTGTTTGGTTCAGGTTGTTGGTTATGTTAAGGCTTGTTTGGTTCAGGTTGGTGGTTATGTTGGGAGGGGTTGTTTGGTTCAGGTTGTTGGTTATGTTGGGAAGGCTTGTTTGGTTCAGGTTGGTGGTTATGTTGGGAAGGCTTGTTTGGTTCAGGTTGGTGGTTATGTTGGGAGTTGTTTGGTTCAGGTTGTTGGTTATGTTGGGAAGGCTTGTTTGGTTCAGGTTGGTGGTTATGTTAAGGCTTGTTTGGTTCAGGTTGGTGGTTATGTTGGGAAGGCTTGTTTGGTTCAGGTTGTTGGTTATGTTGAAGGCTTGTTTGGTTCAGGTTGGTGGTTATGTTGGGATTGTTTGGTTCAGGTTGTTGGTTATGTTGGGAAGGCTTGTTTGGTTCAGGTTGGTGGTTATGTTAGGCTTGTTTGGTTCAGGTTGGTGGTTATGTTGGGAGGGGTTGTTTGGTTCAGGTTGTTGGTTATGTTGGGAAGGCTTGTTTGGTTCATGTTGTTGGTTATGTTGTTGTTTGGTTCAGGTTGTTGGTTATGTTGGGAGGCCGTGTTTGGTTCAGGTTGTTGGTTATGTTGTTGTTGGTTATGTTGGGAGGGCTTGTTTGAGGCAGGATGTTGGGAGGGCTTGTTTGGTTCAGGTTGTTGGTTATGTTGGGAAGGCTTGTTTGGTTCATGTTGTTGGTTATGTTGGGAAGGCTTGTTTGGTTCAGGTTGTTGGTTATGTTGGGAAGGCTTGTTTGGTTCAGGTTGGTGGTTATGTTGGGAGGGGTGGTTTGGTTCAGGTTGTTGGTTATGTTTGGAGGCCGTGTTTGGTTCAGGTTGTTGGTTATGTTGGGAAGGCTTGTTTGGTTCATGTTGTTGGTTATGTTGGGAGGGGTTGTTTGGTTCAGGTTGGTGGTTATGTTGGGAGGGCGTGTTTGAGGCAGGATGTAGGTTATGTTGGGAGGGCTTGTTTGATTCATGTTGGTGGTTATGTTGGGAGCATGTGTTTGGGGCAGGATGTTGGTTATGTTGGGAGGGCTTGTTTGGCTCAGGTTGGTGGTTATGTTGGGAGGACTCATCTGGGTATGGTTTGTGGTCACATTAAAAGGACTCATCAGGTTTTGGTTTGTAGTTATATTAAGAGAGACTGTCTTATTAAGGTTGGTGGTCACGTTGGGAGGGAGGGTTTGGTTCAAGTTGGTTGTCATATTCAACGTCATGCTTGGTGGATGCGTCTGGTTCAGGTTTGTGGTCATGCTGGGTAGGTGCGTCTGGGTCAAGTTCGAGGTCATGCTGGGTGGATGCGTCTGGGTCAGGTTTGAGGTCATGCTGAGTGTTTGCGTCTCGTTCAGGTTCAAGGTCATGCTAGGTGGGAGTTCCTGGGTCACATTGGTGGTCATGTTAGAAGATATCCAGCTGCCTGTGGAGTTGCTACTGCTCGTTGTATTGGTCCCATTGACTCCAAGCATTATGCATGCTATCCCCAGGATAGGCACATAGATCCAATTGCTCCTCATCAGTGATGTTTATGCGCTTATATATCTTTTTAATCCTGAAGTTTTTATTTACCTATAATTAAACAGGAAAATAAAATAATTCAGCTTGTATAATCAACAAAAAATAAACATTTTGGACAATTTAAAATGTATTTAAAAAGCCATTAATGACAGACAGACTATGTCTGAAAGACTTTATCTTTCTTTGTATTTTATCATCCCTTTGATTGCAGACACACAAGCATGAGCCTGGATTCATAATTCATCAACACATTTTAAGAGTTTACTAAGTGATATGTTATAGATAAATATTAAGTCACTTTAACATTAACAATTAAACTTTAACAATAAGTGTTACTTGCCATCTTTACATCTCTTTATCTCAGCAGCGGTTGTTTGTTTTTAGGAACTAAGATGCTATCTTAGCTATATTATTATGCAAACTAAGAATTTATGCTTAACTGATTGTTTTTTTCTTCTTTTTTTATTCAAATATTAACTTCACACTTGTGTCACACCACAGTATATACTACACAGTGCAACCATTCAACCTTCTTACTATGTAAAAGTGTACAATTATAAAAGGTGATGGATCCTCAAAATTCATCCTCAAATCTAAACATCAGTGTAAAAAATAGTTTTTTAATTAATTAATTAATTAATTTATATTCAAATGTGGATCCTTAGTCATTTCATAGTCATTTGCTCTGGAAAAAATAGGTCATTTGGACAGCATGTCTAATAACATAAAATATATTTTTCACAGTATTCCAAAAAGAAAATACTTATATACTTATATATAATATAATATACAATAAGAACTATAATTTAAGAAAAAAAACACATGAGAAAATAAAAAAGCACCAGCTTGCACTGGTATGCAAACACATAGGAAGAACAGTGGCTCCTACAAATATTTGGATACTTTATCATTTAATAATGCATATTGTAGCACAGATAATAGTTAAAGGTACATATACAAAAATAGAAAAACAGCTCATAACAGAGCAGTTAGTTCTGAGATTTTGTTATCTGATGCAAAGACATCCAGAAATTAGAAAACCTCCTACATTATATATAGTAAGGCATGTACTGTATATAAAAGTATCATGCCATTTTATATGATTATATGAACAGACTTTATCTGTTAAATCTTTGTATAATGCAATGTCATTACACACATCTGTCTCTGGACACTTTTATCCAAAGCGACGTACTATAAGGCTATACATTTTTGCTATACATACATGTTCACTGAGAATTGAACCCTCAACCTTTTGCGCTGCTAACTCAATGTTCTACCACTGAGCCACAGGAACACTTAATAGGTTAACAGACACTTGTAAAGAAAGTTTAAAGCATTTCTTACCTGTGTGTGAGATGTTCTGGGAGTTTAGGATCAATGATGGGGGTGTCAGAACTTCTCTGGCTTTAATAACTCGCATGCAGGGCGGGACCTGAAGGGTTGGGCACACCGGTTTGAACTTTACATCTTTTTTATTTATTTTTTTACTTCAGACTTCGTCATTTGCACATTCAAATGTAAAAGCAAAATCAACACACATGATTATGGCAGGAGCAGCACTTTAGCTCATATTGACACATTCCTGCTGCACTTTTCAGCTCAACTACCACAGCTTTTCCAGTGATGCTGTAAAATAGCTGAACTAACCACTGGTTTTTTACCATCATCATGTGATGCACTTGATTGACAAGTTTTCTTCATCAGAAAAAGAGTGACAAATACTGTTCATTTTCTCACTAAATGCTCCTTTATAAGTGAATATATGTATTTTGTTTAACTTTAAGCCAATATGGTATAGGTAAATATCATTAAATAATATCAAGATTTTATGACATCTCTGAAATTAGATTTAACCAAAATACTTTAAAAAACAACATGATACAGGTAAAAAGACAAAATATACTTCGATGTATAAAAATAAATGGAATAGATAAATTAAGTAAAAAAGACTGAATCTCACTAACTCATTTTGATGTATATATTTATATATATATATATATATATATATATATTTTTTTTTTTTGTATTTTATATATCTTGTCATTCAGTGTCATATTGTGCTCTTATAGTAGTAACTGGTATTTTGGGCACAGATTTTGGTTATCCTGTTAAAAGAAAAGGCTCATTGCAGTATGTCAGAGTTGAGAGATGCATCTAATCACTGCCTCCTTCAGCCTTTGTTCAACAGTATGTGCAAACTCTTCTCCAAATGTTTACTCAGGGTGAGGTTTAGACATATACTTTGTTGTTTCCAGTTGTTTGCGATTTCATGTCAGAGCAAGATGTCACCCATCAAGAATTACCTTTAAAAACGTAAGAATATTTTGATAAAACATACATGAGAAAACAAGTCGTTGCTCTCTCACAAAAGGAGAGCGAATAAAGGAATTTCAGCATCTAACTCGGCATGTCCTTTATTTTGTTCTTTTCAGCACTCTGACTCCTATTTTAGGTAACTGTACTCAATCCTGTCTGGTGTGTCATTTATTTTATGTAAGATCTACATCATGGATACAAATAGATCAACATAAGTTGTTTTTGACCTGCTTTACCAGTTCCTCTGGCACGGTTACATGGATATAATGGAGCGACTGTGCTGATTGGAGTTTCACACCCAGACAAAAGACAAATACGTGAAATTCCCATGTCTTCAAACACAAAACACAAGCGTACACACATGTGAAAGATCAGGACTGGCGTCCAAAGAATCTGGATTGTTTCACACACACACCTTTTGTCATTTATCTTCAGACAGGCAACACAAATGTTTTAAATAGCTTGACGAGAAGTATATTCTTGACTAGTCTTCTTTCCTCAGTAAATACCCAGATACATTGTATTGTATATTATCATATGCAGTATATTATTTCAACCACTACAACAACTGAATCAAGCAATTATTTAGAATTCAACTATGTATTTGATTCAGAGATCCATCAAATGAAGTTTAACTTCAGATAAAAGCATCACTGCTCGGGTTAAACAGCATGGCCAATGGTTCTCAACACAAAGCCAATGCGTTTCATTGAGTTTCACAGACACTGTGAAGTATCTTTGACGTCAGAGTCAGATAGCCGTCCAGTAAAACACGTTCTGAAAATTTTCCCATTAATTAAGAAAACATAATTTGGTAGTGTTCTCAAAATAGTTTTTTTTCTTGTAAGGGACATTCCAGTTCATAAATTTAGGAACATTATTTTTGAATGTTCACTAAGCGTTTTTTTTTATTTTATTGTAAGCTGTATTGTTCATATCTTTAAGAGTACCTTGCCAGAACATAAGCAAACGCTGTAAGACAAAGTGCCCTGTTAGATGGGAGCAATCATATACAGAAGACTTGTGAGATTGATGTGTGGAGATGTTATGTATAATGTAGAAATGTAGGGTAATAAGTTACGTTTTTAAGAGTGTTTCTGTGATTATGTAAATGTGTGTTTCAGGCTGGACACGGCAGAGTCTGTAGTCTTGGCCAACAGGAGAGTGAATGAAGTTTTTGCACTGATTTAAGAAAACTGATGTAAATAAACGCCTTTATACACAACGCAGTTTGCATCTCGTTCTGGTACAACAAGTTCTTTTCTGCTCAGAGAAACAAAAGAAAGTGCATCACGGAAAAGAAAGCCACTGAGCAAAGATGATATACTTATGTTAGCGGCATGTTCACCAGACCCTGAAGCTACCCGGGCCTGTCAGAAAACAATAGCACAAATATCAGGACGAGCATGAAATAAATATCTCTAATATCGCAATGAAATATGTCAAACTTCAGCCAGCCTTCTTCATCTTTAGACTATAAAGACGGAGAAATGTAGGATATTAGTCTCAACTGTAAGGGACACATCCATACAAATGGAAAAGGTACTGGATATTTTCTGCCAGGTCATTATCCCTTGAGTGTTTTAACCGAAACAAAATGCAAAGCAGAAATAAAGACACGGTTAAATACTGGTGAAAAATCTATGCTGCAAAATCTTTTTTTATTTATCTAGATAAGGCACAAAATGTGTCACTTAAAGATGTTTTCTCTCAGATCAAGTCCTGTTATTACTTCATAATACATTTGTTTAAAGAATGTTTTTATACCATTATTAGAAAACAGGACACAAACAGTGAAAGAAAATGTGTTGGCGATGCAATAATCTTTATAATAAGAGACAAAGGCTATTTCTGGAGTATGATGCTACTGGAGTTCATTTATAGAAAGACAAATATTCATATTCTGACATGTCCCTTCTGACTAACATGAGCGTGACTTCATAACCTTTTTCCTAACGTCATGTGTGGCTTTTTATTAAAAACAACTTGAAAGAGGAAATATTACACAAACACACGCAAAACACATAAACAATTAAACATCCAAACTCAACTGTCAGATGCTTTTAAAGACACATTTAAACATTAATATAAAAACATGAAATCAGAAAGTATTAATATTACAGACCAGGATGAGCTGATGTTGGCAGGTAAATGAACAACAGTGAACAGACTGGGTCATGTACACCTTACGAAGCTTTAATAAAAACCTGATACAGCGGTCTTCCTCCTTATATATACATATGTACTATACAAATCTGTGAAATGTACTGAAAAAGACACGATAGATAATAATAAAAAAGCATCACAAGCAGTATTTTCACATGTGAATGTAAAAACAAGCGTGCACAGTGATATACGCTACATATAAAACACACATGCCACTAAATAATGCAAGCACTGCTTACTTTATTTATTGATTAACTATGAATATTTAGAGTGAGACGAGCTGAATAGCAGCTGCCTCCGTCACTAAATCTCCTCCATCACAGTTTACTGTCACACGCGTTCTTCTGGAGACTATAGAGATGTTTCTCACTGGCTCTTCCTCGGGCCACATTCACTGCATGCATGATTCACATCATGGCGTTTCTTGCACCTGATGAAACATAGTGATTGTAAAGCTCGGATTAATGCGACGAAACCTGGAGACACGCCTCTGTAACAATCACCTCTTCACCTGCACTTGTGTCTAAAATAGAAATAAAGTGTCTCCACACCTGCAGACGTCTGCACAGACTTGAAGAGAAGACTCATCGAATAATAGATCAAGATAATTGCTGTGACACTTAATATAAAAAGATAGCTTCAGACCAATGTATTTGTATGTTTCAAAATGTATCTACTTTAAGTTAAAACCGTTTTAGTGTGCGTTCAATATAAGATTTTTACTGAACACTTTCATTAAGTACTGTAATATACAAAAAGCATTTGAAAATATGACCGCAGAAGAAAAAAAAATCTTGAATTAAAGCCTTTATATATGATGGGTAGATTATTTACATGTAGTCCGTTAACCATTCCACATACAAGACACAATTGTAATTAATAACGTAATCTATTACATTACGCTTAATATAATCTGGCAACTTTTTGATTATGTTTAGATTAATTATGACCTAACTCGTTTATCACATTGACTTCAATTGGATAATATTGTAGCATATTTATTAGAGGTGGGCATAGATTAATTTTTTTAATCTAGATTAATCTAGATTAATTTTGGAATTAATCTAGATTAATCTAGATTAAAATGGCTCATTTGAATTCTGCCAAAGGCATTCAGAATATGTGTGCTACCCAAATAATACCTAAAAGTAAGTCTTTGAGAACGGGTTTCTCAAGCCAGGTGGCGCGATTAGACCAGGGCGCATCTCCTGTTTCAAAATGCATCACAAACTTTAATCTCTTCCCGTCCCAATCCCACGAAAAACTGGGGAAAATCCCGTTCCACTCCCGGAAGAATGACTCCCATTCCCTCCCACTCCCGTGTTGTTGTTTTTTTGCCGATAACTGTCAATTACAGTAAAATATAGTACAGATCACAGCGTGCCCTCCTTATTAGTTTAATAAAACCCAAAATGACGTTTTTTGTTATTATATTGAACTGAAAGCCATCTTATTATGCAGTGTTGCACAGATTAAATTTCATGTAAATCATCCATGCTAACACACGTCTTCTATTTTATTTTTAGACATTTCACTCTCTATAGATATATTTTTCTATGTACTGTATTTTAGATATATTCGAGTTTCAAGTTTCTCGCTCAAGTTCACATGAGACCTAAAGCGCATCCTGTTTGCTTAAAAGCGCAACGTTTCGTTGTTATTCTGAGTGCACACAAATAACGTAGAGTCTTTACAGATTCGAAAGATGTATTAGGCTACTTTTATCTGTATGACCAAAATGACGGAGATTTTAAGAGCAAGTGAGCGCACGAGCCTGTCCTGCAGCAAAGCAGCTTCCACACAAACACTTCAATAGCGCACATTTCTCTAGGTTAACATCATATTGAGCGGCCATGTAAAGTTGTTACTACATACATCTTTCAGATGAAAAGCCATATTTGAGGTTGATGAATGATAGGTGAGGCGTTTGGATGTCCTGCCGATTGTATTACCACATAGACCAGCCGTTAACAATCTGTCCATCACGGACTGCGGCGTCTAGTTCAAGACTCGTTCTCGCCCCTACAGTGCAATTCGCTAGGTATACATCCGCTAAAATATCAGGGTGAAAGTCATCATAGTGCGTAGTATAGACCCAGCTCCCAACCCAACTTTGAGAATAGATTAACGGCGATATTTTTTTTATCGCCGATAAGAGTCTCACGTTAACGCAGCACGTTAACGCCGATAACGGCCCACCACTAATATTTATATAAAAATACATTGAGATAATTAAAAATACAAATTATAATTAATAACAAAGTGCATGATACATGACGTCAAGGTTCATGTTTTGTGAGTTTAGTGAAGGTTTGTGTGTTTAATTAAAAGCTAACGATTAATTATAATCATAAAAAATCATGTAAAATTAAAATAAATAATTTTAAAATAACCACTAAAATAAAACACTTACATAAGATGGACTATTTTGTTTACCTACGTGTCATGTGACTGTTAACCAATGAGCATGCAGATTCAAGTAAATGTATTTGCATACAACAAATATAGTACATTTTTGCATTTTAATGTGTTTAAGTGTCAGTTTTTTTCAAATTGAGATGTATGCATCAGCTTTCCATTGATGTATGATTTGTTATGATAGGACAATATTTGGCCGAGATACAACTATTTGAAAAT
Source organism: Gymnocypris eckloni scoliostomus (assembly GCA_027564155.1). Lineage (NCBI taxonomy): Eukaryota > Metazoa > Chordata > Actinopteri > Cypriniformes > Cyprinidae > Gymnocypris > Gymnocypris eckloni. The sequence continues at coordinate 40,858,067 of CM050413.1, read as the reverse complement.
ATGAGGGTGTAAAAAAAATCGAAATATTGAGAAAATCATCTTTAAAGTTGTCCAAATGAAGTTCTTAGCAATGCATATTACTAATCAAAAGTGCAGTTTTGATATATTTACAGTAATACATTTACAAAATATCTTCATGGAACATGATCTTTACTTAATATCCTCATGATTTTTGGCATAAGAGAAAAATGTATAATTTTGACCCAATGTAAAATACCTGTGCTGCTTATGACTGCTTTTGTGCTCCAGGGACACATATGTAATCATATGATCAATAAAACCCCGTAATCAGTTACTACCCAGCACTGTATATTACGCAGCATAAAAGTATTTTTAATGCATTATGCTTATGTCTTATAATGCATCGTATGACCTCACGAAAAAACCCGTGATAATATATTGTTATACATATCCACACATCCAAAAATATGTACAGTAATGCATAATGCCCTACATTATGAATACATTAATAATGCATTATACGTAAAGGCTTCGGGTTATGTGTTACCAAATATTGGACATGAAAAGTTAATAACTATAAATGTAAATCGGGGGGAAAGCATCTTTGCTTAAAACTTCTTATTACACAAAACATCACACTTTTTCAAGGCAATGACCTCTTGTTACTATTGCACCTGGTTTCTGGGTTTAACTGCACTTGCGGGCATTTAAAAAAATGTGACTGGTCCAGTCTAAGATGACCGTAAACTAAAACTCAACTTCAGTGACTCGTCTCTAATTTGGGTCAGAAGAATTCCAGAACATGTCTGACAAAAGTGCATTTTCTGCATTCAAAACCTTGGCCTAATTCACTTAAGACGAAAATAAATAATCCAACCCGATCTCATGAAAGTGTGCGTAAGGGTGATTATTAGACTATGGGCACTTTTATGTTCTTTGGTCATATTTAAAAAAAAATACATATCATTTTGGACAAATTCTTATTTCCTTGTCAAACTAACAATAAAACCAACTTTAAAACTTTTAACTACCTTTCTATTAGGATTTTTTTAATACTTTTCAACCTCCTTATAGGTGTCAAAATCGCGCACCCAGACTTTTAAACTTCAACTGTGAAAATACAGTTTAAAAATGTGAATTAAGCACTAGTAAATTAATTAAAACCTGAATTAAGCACTAGAAAAATAATTAAAACGTATTATAGTATTTAATGTGAGACCCCTATCAATATTACTTTTATACCAAATATATCTGTCACCCAGTATTGGTGTCATTTCCACCACGACACTGTACTGTCCCTTTAAAAAGCGTGTGTGAAAGATAGTTTAGGTGGTTTCTATGGAAACATTCAGTGACATCAGAGCACATGTTGGACATGGAGGGAATTCAAATTTTCATCAATAACAAATGAAGAAAAATCAAGGTAAATATTGCTTGATCAGTTCATATATTTATTATACGTCATTTCCAAACATGCTGTACCTTCAATGGGTTTTTTGGGGTATTTTGCATACATGAAATGCTTAATATTAATTCAAAGCTAAATAGAGAAGCTTACATTTTTTCACAAAAAACTCCAGAATGTCATTTCCACCACACTGCCTCTGTAATGGAAATGACATTTATTGTTAATTTAAGTACAATTGGTATGCTCAATGACTTTATGAATTGAGTTTAATGAGTGTGATGAGTTTAATACATTTTCTAATACATATATCTACTGTTTTTCTACATTCACGGTAATTCATTGTCATTTCCACAACACCATGTCATTTCCATCACCACACACATTTTTTTTTTTCTAATAAGCTCTTATTCAAACCAAAATTACATGCCAGGTGTCCAGTTCATCATGTGGTCCTTTGGGCAGTTCATTTATCTCATTGACAAATGTATAATTATTGTACATTGTGGACAAACTGGTAAAACTAGTAACAAAAATGATCTTAGACAATTCTTGAGCGGCATAAGATATTCAATTTTTAAATAACAGCTGTATATTGAGATGTGGTGGAAATGACATTTGTTCATTGCAGATCGGAAGTAAATGTCAAATATTAATAATTTTTCCTGTAATCTAGTTTGTTCTCTTGCAGACCTTAAAACTAGACAAATTATTTAAATTTATGAGACGGTGTTACGTGACTTTTGAACAAGTCTTTTGTATTCAACTTCACAAGGATAAAAGAGTCCCTATGTGAAGAAACGCCCACAAATAATACACAATATATGAAAACTTGTGGTATTAATACGAACAAAATTGACTTTGGTGTGTATGTTCTACACGGTGGATATGATTAGGGTTGTGGGATAGATGCGTATCATATGCACGCCAACAAATTTCATATCATATGCACGTGAAAACTGCATATTATATGCACGCCAAACACTGCTTTGCTCAGTACATACGCCAAAGTCCATTTTTTCGTATCGATACCACGAGTTTTCGTTTTATTTGGCGTACTATTTATACACATTTTCATTAAACAGGGCTCAATATTCATACCCATTGAAATCTACATTTGATGTTACAGAAATATTTCACATGAAAGAGTTTCAGGAACATTCATGTGTCGGACATTCATTCTTTCATAAAGTTGTACAAACAAGTTGAAAACATGTTTTGCATGCATTAAATCTTTTCACGGTTCAACGGAAAATAGCTTGCCAACAACCATTAAAGCAGCACCTTTAGAGAGAAAAAAGAAGAACATGAAACCACGTGCAAATTAGCATGCTTGGTTTTGCGCATTCAAATACCAGTCAATCAGGCCTTTGAATAGCTAGCCAGAAACATCCCACCTTCTTCTTGTACATCTGTTATACAAATAAGGAAGTTAATTTTAGAAAGTGATGTTGGGAAATTTAAAACAAACAGGCAAGCCAAAAATAAAAATAACGGCTGCTATCTTTAATCAGTTCTGCATTGACACCTTTTATTATTCAAAACATAAATAGTCTTACAATAAAGAGCAAATATAATTAGTAGTTGAACCACATTAAATCAAACATCACCATGAACAAAGAAAATATAGTTAATAATAATTAAATCACAAGCCATACAGTAAAGACTCATACGTGAGTCACGATGAAGCGTCTGCGTCATGATTTCAGACAAGAGCAGTTTATAAACTGCTGGAAATACTGGAATAGTGGGTCGAACCACATTGCACAAGGTTATTACCCCACCCGTCTCATGACTAACCAGAACGGACAACTTATCTCTAGGAAATCCAACACCCTTTCCTTGTTTAGAAACAGAACAAAGTGACAATCAATAAGTCATCGCATGACTGAGAACAACAGAAGATGTGTTTTCAATGCCGACTTTTCACTGCAAACTTGGCACAGTGTCTTAAACCCAGAAAAACAGTGAGACCAAGGCCACAAACATCAGTCTCCATGAGTACATGAACCACGATCACAAACACGACACGTGTGAACCAGCCTGCTAACGAACCACGGTAATGAGAAACAAAACTAATATTCACTTCTAAAAAGATTTATTGGATGAGAACAAAACAAAACAGAATAAACTTCAAACTGATATATTCCATAGAGCTGAAATTAAGTGTTTCATAACGTTTTTTCTGTTTATTACTATCTGAAGCTGCTTTGAAACAATCGGTATTGTATAAAGGGCATGTGACATCTAAAGACGGTTGTAAAGTACAATTATTCATTTGGGGGTTTTCTCAGTAGGCTAAATATATGTGCTGAATTGGTGATTACATTTAATTAACAAGCATATCATGTAATTAGTCATTTAAAAAGGATATCCTACTAATTATGTTCAAGTACTGATGGTTGAGTCAGAAGTTTGTGCACCTGCCCTTTGGTGATGACAGAAAGAACACAATTGGTGGGTACTAATGGGACTAGCTTATAATGGACTATAGAATGATACATTAATTATTCAGAAATCACAAACGGCTCTGATTGGTCCAGCCTGACCAGATTGTGCGCTAGTTTAATGACATATACAGTAAAGAGCTGAAATGTAAGACATACAGACCAATAATACCTGAAGACAAGCAAAAAAACAAAAAAAAAGTTTAAAGTGTATGAAAAATGCATCACAATATGCAAAACGGCACTATGTTATTCATTGCATAGGATATAAAGAAAGTAGCTACTCATCTCTTGTCATGCAGCAGAAACATTTTACCTAAGCATAACTATTTTTGACCCTGGAGCACAAAAGCAGTCTTAAGTCGCTGGGGAATATTTGTAACAAGAGCCAAAAATACATTGTGTGGGTCAACATTATCCATTTTTATTTTATGCCAAAAATCATTAGGATATGAAGTAAAGATCATGTTCCATGAATATATTTAGTGAATTTACTACCATACATATATCAAAACTTAATGTTTACTTACTAATATGCATTGCTAAGAACTTCATTTGAACAACTTTAAAGATGATTTTCTCAATATTTAGATTTTTTTGCACCCTCAGAATCCAGATTTTCAAATATTGTCCAATCATAACAAACCATACATCAATGGAAAGATTATCTATTCAGCTTTCTGATTTTGTGGACATCTCAATTTCGAAATATTGACACTTATGACTGGTTTTGTACACCAGGGTCATATTTAGGTTAGCACTGTAAATAGTACCGCACCAAACTACATCTAATGATCTTTGGCAAACAGGAGAAATATAGGTTACACTTTATTTGAAGATGTCCTTGTGAGAGTGTAATGATGTAATGGTGAATAATGATGATTAACTATATGTACTTATTGTATGGTTAGGGTTTGGCTTAGGGTTAATTACATGTAATTATGCATGATGTATTGTTATTATAATAGTAATATAACAAGGACACCTTAAAATAAAGTGCTTCCAAGATGTTTACAAAATTTGTATTACTATAATATCTAATTACCTTTGGCAAATATTTACATTTAGTCATTTAGCCGACACTTTTATCCAAAGTGACTTACAAACGAAGACAACAGAAGCAATCAATTATAGAATTAAAACAACTAAACCAGATCTAAAACTAAAAGCTAAAACTTTAAAACTACTATAAAGAAATTCAATAAAAATTACAAATGCATACAACAACATTTCAAAACTAACCCTAATCCTAACATTTAAATGAAAAACAAAAACAAAAAGCTAAAAACTATTCAAAATATTAAAGAACAAAAGTTATAAGTGTATAATAATGATTGTAACTTTACTCTAAAACACCAAAAAATATATATATATATATATATATATATATATATATATATATATATATACATATATATGCATACACATTAATAAAATATATATATATATATATATATATATATATATATTTCCATTTAGTTTGTCGAAGTATTAAAATATCTCAAATTAAATACAACTAAAATGTAATAAAAGACCTATAAAGACATAATAAATTATAAATATAGAACATTTCTATTCGTAGTATACATTATAAATACATATTTAATTTAGATTATTTCATATTTGCCTTTACGCATTTAGCAGATTATTTTAACCAAAGCTTCTTGAAACTAATTTAATAATAATAATGATAATAATAAATATTTGTATTTTCTAAAATATTTTCTTATTGGTGTCTAGCATCTTGTGACCTTTAGGAAAAAATAGAAAATATTTATATTTATAATATATATTATACACACACACATATTTTATTTTCTGACATTTATAAAGTCTATATACTGTATAAACAATTGTACATTATATTTGTACTTATCATCAATGCTTATTCCTCTATCTGTGTTCTTTTCTCGGTTTTGATCCATGTTCCACCTCTTCCTCATCATTCTCCTCTTCCCCATCTCCTTCATCCTCCTCCTCCTCATCACCACCATCTCCTTCATCCTCCTCCTCCTCCTCATCATCATCATCATCATCTCCTTCATCCTTCCTCCTCCTCCTCATCATCACCATCTCCTTCATCCTCCTCCTCCATCTCAACCCCGTCCATGGTTTTCTGCAGCTGTTGTTGGATTCTCTTCAGTTCTTGCAGTCCGCCCTGCAGCTCCTTGCAAACCTCTCGGATCTTGGCCGCGAACTCGGTCTTGGCACCTGCGCAGCTCCAGCGAGCCCTTGGCGAGGAAGAAGGCGTCCGAGGCGAGGAAGAGGCCCGACATGACGCCGGTGGTGAGGCTGATGACCTGCGGCTTTGGCGGCTCCTCCGGCCACGCTGAGCACCTGGACGGTGTTGATGAGGTTCTCCGTGTTCACCAGCAGCGCTTTCCCGGCCCGGCCGCCCTCCTTCAGCACGTGCTTCATGTTCTGGTTCAGGGCCCGTTTGGAGATGCTGTCCACGTACTGCTCGAAGTTACACTCCTCCAGAGTCTCCATCCCGGCCTAGAGTGACGCAAACATCAGAGGAAAGACAGACGATGAGATATTTAGGACGAATAGAGAGCAACAGACGGTTTCAGAAGTAAAAATCCCATTCGTGTTCTTCATAGGGAACTGCTTTTATAATCCATTAAAGACAGAACACTGTGAGCAAAGAGGTTGTTAACTGATTGTATATGCCTTTGTCAAAGCTATCAATCCAAATTATCTTTAAAATAATAATTTAACAATCATTCCTGGTGAAAAACTACATTACCCACGATTCTTGCAACAACAACAACAACAAAACGTTCACCAATCAGAAAATTGCAAAGCAAACTGGGCCAACAGTAAATCTCCCTATGTTTTCAAACTACTTAATATCTCAGCGGTTTGTAGATTACATTTCATTTTAACTGCTCCATCATTCATCATTTATAATAATAAAATAAAATTTAAAACATCTAAATCTAAACATATGAAAAAAGAAATATATATATAATAATAAAAAAAGACAAAAACAAGAAACAAAATTTCTCAAACTTTAAAATTAAAATGAAAAATGATATAATAAAAACTTTGATAGTATACGACTAGAAAATATACCAATTCTATCATTTTCTATCACTATTTTTATCGTATCAGATTTGAAGTGTTAATGTATTTGGTCTTGGTGGAATAGATCTGCTGCTGTTGATTATTGCAGTAGTTGTAGATTTCTACTGTTACAGGAACTTGCTAATGCCAACGCATTCAGTGCTGAGAGTATTTAAGACATGCTGCTAGCATATAAAACAACCGTAGCAGATCTATACAGGAGCTGGGGAAGTGGGGGTTTCAGAGAAGCTCTGAAAGAGCACTGCACAATGCTCAAGTGGATTAGCTGCATATGCAACACATTTATGTGTGTTCTCTGGGAATTGAACCCACAAACTCAAGTGCTCTAACCAGCCACAAGGAAGCTCAAGCTGAAGCCACAGGAACCAATCAGCTCGTGCAAAGGAACTGTGAAATTATAACTAATTTACACTAGAACTATTTATACTATTTAGATGATATACTGGAAATAAAACATAATGCAAGAACTAAACACACAACTCAAGTAAAATAAAATAACTGAATATATAAATATATAAAAACTGAAAATATATTTAAAAATAATAATAAGAAAATGACAAAAACTTGCACAACTTTAACTAAAATGTAACTAAAAACAAAAATCAAATATAAATGGTCATAAAAACTGTACAAGTATTTTAATAATACAAAAAAAACTAGTTTGTACAGAATTGGCCTTTAAGCTATAGATCAATATATAGGCTAAATAAATGCATCACCTGTAAGAAGTCCAGGCATTCTTTAATATCGTTCATCTCCTGCTGATAATCCTGGATCATCTTCTCCACCTTCTTTCTGTCCGTGTTGGAGTGAACCGTGTCGGTGATATTAGCGGAAGCTGATGTCACGCCGCCAGCGGTCGCCACACCGATGCCCACCGCCGTCACGATGAGGGACGTCCCGAAGGTGAAGGGTGCCAGAACCAGGCCGGTGATGGTGGTGATGCTGCCGGCGACACTGGCCACTCCGCCACCTACGCTCGCCGTCACCGTTTTCTTGTGGAAGCTGTCGGCGGCGTCCGCTAACGCCAGGAGCTCACGGATGCGCTGCTGCAGCGACGGCTCGCGCTGAGACAGCAGGTGAACGAATAACTTGGCGGCCATGAAAACCCGGTTAGCGGCGGCTTCGATCGCTCTGAGAGACAGAGAGTTAATTTAGTTAACACTGTGATTGTACATTTGTATAGCAGTTTATCTGCGTACAGTCGAATTGTAATATTAATACAGCCTTTCACAAATGTTTCAGAAACTTTCACCTGCACTAGCAAAACAACTAGCAAAACAACTAGCAAAACAACTTATTAATATTGTGAATAATAACGAGCAAATGTTATGTTAAACAGGTTATGTTCCTTTGGCTTAATTATATATATAATGGAATAAGAATGGAAAATAAAAATATACTTATAAATGGAAAATTGGAAGTTTCTATTAATCATAATAACCCAGGTTATATGGTAATACACCCATATATGTTAATATACACCCTAAAAATAATAAGATACATTGCACTAACACTTTAGGACAT
>CM050413.1:40827137-40844637 GCA_027564155.1 Gymnocypris eckloni scoliostomus | reverse complement strand
CGGGCTATTCGAACCAAATGTATTTACTCTTAGTATTAAGATAAGACTACTTGTTTTTTTATTACAGCCCGTGATCATTAATACATTACAAAAACATTGTAAACATTAGGCTAAAAGAAAGTCATCCCACTCCTCTACGTCTACCATCGCTTGGATTACGCCTTCTTTCTGAATGTGATTTTTTACTAATGAGGGGTGGAACATTTGGCAAATTACGCTACGGCACTTATATTATTGCTCTGGTTAGCTATTGACTGCAAGCAGAAAGAGTGTCAATCAATGCATCGCAGAATACGGAGATCATAAATAAAGAAAGAAAAGAAAAAGTAATGCATTGACAGTTATGTGCTGACAGTGAGCGTCTATCATAAATGTGTCAAGGTTTGCACCTAAACGAAGGAAATGTCTGAACTAATGACGCTCACAGCTTACGGCATGCATCCGTTACCACACACTGACAGTAAATACTGTATATTTAACCTTTAATTGCATGAAATGAAACACAAGCATGCAGACTAACAGAGTGCTTGTGCTGTGTTCCTAAAGCCTGTCCTGCCTTTAGACAATAAACCACTTATCAAGTCAAACCACTTCCATCGTTTTCAGTATAAACTATTAATCTGACCGTCTGATGGCAATGAGATCAGTATCACAAACACAGCTTGTCACACTGGCTTTCCTGTAATAAGTTTGGAAATCACATCTGTTGTATGTTGTTCTTGTGTTAAGTGTTGATACTGATGTCTGACTCTCGTACCTGAGCTGTGGATTTCAGATGGTCTCGCATCCCACCGTGATCCTGAAACAAACACACTTACACAAGTCAGAACTCATTCAAACAGTCCTGCTGCTGCTAGAGAGAAGGGCATTACTGAAAGGAGGATTTGTGACGCAGTCGTCTTTACCTGTGTTTTCTTATCTACGGGAGCTGCTGCAGAGACTATTAGAGGCTCGCTGCTCTTGTTCTACAGAAAGACATGAGAGAGATGCTGAAACAGACAAACATTTACTGCTGAGCTCCGTAAACGTCACAAACGGATTGTGCTGATAGCTTAAAGAGACTTTGTATGTGTGTGTGTGTGTGTGTGTGCTGTGTGTGTGTGTCTCTCTCTTGTGTGTGTGTGTGTGTGTGTGTGTGTGTGTGTGTGTGTGTGTGTGTGTGTGTGTGTGTGTGTGTGTGTGTGTGTGTGTGTGTGTGTGTGTGTGTGTGTGTGTGGCATGTTTATGTGGTTTATGAGGACACAAATTTGTATAATGACATGGGTATGACATAGGTATTACAAGGAGAAGGTGATTTATGAGGACATTTTCAGTGTCCCCATAATTTAAAATGCTTATAAATCATACAGAGTGCATTTTTGGGGAAAGTAGAAATGCACCGTCTCCTGTGAGGGCTAAGTTTAGGTGTAGGGTAGGTGTAGGGCAATAGCACATACAGTTTGTACAGTATAAAACCATTACGCCTATGGAGAGTCCCCAGAAACCATAAAACCAACATGTGTGTGTGTGTGTGTGTGTGTGTCTTTGTGTGTCTTGTGTGTGTGTGTGTGTGTGTGTGTGTGTGTGTGTGTGTGTGTGTGTGTGTGTGTGTGTGTGTGTGTGTGTGTGTGTGTACCTGTGAGGAAAACCTGAATGGATTGAATTTTTGAATCATTCCCATGATTATTCCAGGCTCCTGAAAGTAAAATGTAAAACATTGTAAACATCGAAAGCCATCATAATTATCGATAACTACAAACTAAACAGAAATAGATTGATATACAAAAAAAAAAACGTATTTCTGAATTCGTAACATTTCTTTCATACTTCTCCAGAACCGAAATCTGAATGATGGATAAACCCAGGCTCAAAATGTATCATTAAAGGTTTTGGATTTCTTATATATATATAATATACTCCATAAATCGGAAAATATTGTCAACTGACAGAATACATATATATCACCATATATAAGATCAGGTGAATATACAAACAAAGACCTTAATTTACTAATAAAACGTTAGTGATGCTGAAATGGAGATAAAAACTCATTTGGAGAAAATGGCCTTTAAAGATATGTATTATAATTGAAGTGTACAGGTGCAAATAGTTGAAGTGCAATAAAGAAAACAGTTAAATGTATATTGTTTCCATTAATCGAGTGCATGAAAAAGCACTGTTTTTGGTGGTGTAACAGAGGAAGATCCAGACCTGCTTGTGTTCAGGGTCTTTGCTCTCCGCTGCCTCTCCTGTCCCGGCAGATGAACTGCACACAGGTGTGTCCTACAGCAGCAACACACACATATACAAACACTCAAACATTTTCATTTATTCACATCTCAATTTCACTAAATCACAACTTCATGAGACTAGATGTGCATTTTCTGAAGGAACACTAAGATTGTGACATGTTTCAGGAAAGCAGAGGGATGAGTTTACACAAAACAGATAGCACACTAACTAGGTTTCTATGAAGTGTTTATGATAAGCAGGTTGGCCTGATTTAATAGCAGGCATATGTGAATGATTAAAAAGGTCTAAACCACGTAGCCTAAAATAATAGCGAGACAAATAAGCCTCTACTGTTTGCCATCATCAGACAAGAAAATAACAATATCATAACAATTATCATCCTCTAATTGAATTAATTAACAGTAATGAAGGTGGGCAGCTCACATATCTACAGCAGTACTGCTGCTAATAACATTTATATTTTACTAGGCCATTTTCAAAAGTCATTTTACTATACATTTCCAAAAATCTGCAAATTTTTGCTTACATTTTACACAAATAAATAATAATAATAATAAAATAAAAAGGCAAAACCAGGAATGGAGATCTACTCTATTATGATATGCATAAAAAATATTATTTATGGAATAATGCATGTTAAGTGGCTGAAAACTCAATGTGCAATTGATATGGCTTTTAATACAAGGATTATTACAGCATTATGGTATTCTGAGATGGATAAGTAGATATTTAGCAGCCCAGCTTCCTCCATGAGCTTTTGGATCACAAACCAAAATATTAAATCTGAACCCTTTCAGATGAACGGTTACCTGTGAAGATGATTGAAAGGGATAGAGTTTCTGCATGACAGCAATCGCACCAGTTCTTCCCGCTGAACAAGACACTTAGCAGTCAATGGTAATAATGACACGACAGAAACCCCTTTAATTAAAGAAAACATCAGTGAAACAGGTTGGACCGGATGTTCTGCTCGGGAGGCCGTGTGAATGGAGAGTGTTTACCTGTGCTTTGGCTTGATGCTCTTTTTATAGCTGAATTCATTTGACCAAAGTCTGTATTAAAACACTTAGTAAACACGAATGCGTAACACTATGCATAACTCAACAGTAAAGTGGAAATACCAGCTTAAATCTCAAAGGAGAAAAACAGACACACCTAAACACACTTCCGTAGTGTTTTACTGTCGGTCACACCATTGATGACAGGCACACATTCAGTCTGACCTACAGCTGCTGTTATAAACACTCGTTCATTGTACACTGATGCTGCTGCACTAATAACTATTTTTATCTTGACACAACACATCTATCCAAGACGCCCGGCTGACGCACGTGTCAGTAACGGCTCCTGAATATTAATTATGTAACTTAAGGTCATAATGTAGGACAGGGGCACTCAAACTGGGACCCCCAATATTCAGAGGGAAAGAATAGTGTAAAAATGCCTTAACAATAATATAACATTTGCCACGTGTATTAATGGTTTCATATTCAATCTTGAGATTGCAATTATTTTATTATGTCAGCATCACTAGTTTTATAGACAAAAATAAAAACAAAGGCCATAAATGTTTTTAAGTGTTCATATATCCTTCCCTGGATTTAGCCTAAACATACTAATCAACACGCTTCTGTAAAACTGGAACAATATTTATAGTGAAAACAGTTCTCTTGCTATTGAATTGTACTTATTTGTATCCATAACACTCATCAAACTTTACAATATTACATTTGAATATTACATTACAGCTGCCTTTTGGGAATGGTCAGGGCTCTAGAGTGCGACCAATTTGGTCGCACGCGGCGACTAATTTCTCAAGGGTGCGACTAAAAAAAAACGTTGGTCGCACCATTCAAAAAAAAAAAAAAAAAAAAAGTATCCGCGACTCAAAGTCTCTGCTGTTCGACAACAGACACGTTAGGCTCATAGCGTGGTCTAAACCAATCAGAGATAGTGAAGTGCGGACCCCCCTTCTGATTGGCCGTGGTTCAGATATTCCTGTATGTGTGTGTGCGTTTGAAGATGCGTGTGCTGCTGCAGTCAGACAGAGAGAGGTAGTAGAGATGCGCGCAGCTCTTTCTCTGAATTTGATCTGTTCAGTGAGCGTCTGACAGTCACTCCAAGATTCTGCGATCGCTGAATTTATCGCAAAATCAAGCAATCTCCGCTATTTTCCAAATTGCCGCAGATTTTGCACTTAGACGCGTCTTTTGACGTCATCGCAATGCGCTTTCAGTCAAAGAAAGGTTGTTTCTCGGTTCAAAAAATGGAATGAACAGCTTTGCGTTCTCTTCATGCCCGATTTACAAGAGCTGCATCGGACAAACGAACCGAAAGCGGAACAAATCCGCGCTACTCGTTTGGGCTACAGGACCGTTTATCTGCTCGGACCGGAGCCGCGGGCTGCTCTCGATCACGCGACACCGTTATACACGGCGCTGGGAGATACAGTGAAGTAGTCGAATTCACCGCGGAATCAATAACATCTCTGTCAAATCTTGTGAGAAGCATTCAAATTCGCCACAGAATTATGTTAAAGCTACAGACATCGAAATAAACTCCACTGATGTGGAAACCAGGAGAAACATTGTTCAATAAACACATCACCACCATTCACCATGGATTTAACATAACTAACGTTACAGGAACAAGGTCTAATGTCTTAAAGTGTTTTTAAATGCTTCACACAACTTTTCCCAGCACTTCAAACTTTAAGTAGGCTATTACCCAATTTTAAAGTTATTTTTAATGTGATGACATTATTTGTTCATCCTTCATAGGTTGCCCCATTTATAAAACTAAACGTTTCATAATGTAGGAAAGCAACCACTTATTTAAAAATAAAAAAATACATTAAATTACCACCATTAGATGGCTGCAGAGAAGTACTTATAGGCTTATCAGCCATTTCCACTCCCTAAGATATATATATATATATATATATATTGTATTTATTAAATTATATTTAGACATTTATGAATGACATTGATAAAAGTTCATTTTAAACTGCATCTCAACTACCCAGACAGCACAAGTAAATCTGTAAGACGTCTGCTAAAGATCTGGGAAACATCCGCTGTGTAATCTGATAAACGTCTCAGAAGCAGTTTTACATGCATTTAATAAATCTCTATTTGACATCTGACTGGAAACATATTAGAGATGTATTGCAGATGAGCAAACACTCTTAAAAATACCTCTTGAATATGTAAATGCAGACATCAGATAGACATCTCTAAGATGCACATGTGTGATCAGGGTGAGTGCTTTACTGTCAGGTGCTGGTGCCACCTTCTGTAGAGCTTAAAGGCACTGGTGCTGGTGTCCTTAAATGCTAGTCTGGAGCCCTACAATGGTTCTCGAAGTCAGAAAAGTCATAACAATATTAGAAGAATGTTGTCTGTGGTATATTTTGAAGGATTTTTTTTATAGGTTTAAGGGGAGGGTTTGAGAAGCACAGCACTAGAGCATCCCTTCATTCAGACACAGTGGAAGATCTGATCAGAATCAGTGTAGAGGGGTCAAGTCTGGAAGATGTTGATGCTAGAGAGAGTGTGTTCAGCTGGTTTAGCTGAGGCCAAAGATCAAGAAGGATAAACTACAGGAGTTGGCCATCCGATGGGCATGTGACTGCAATGGAGGATAGTCCATAAGATGTTCAGTTTGAAGCCCTTTAAAACACTTAATTTAGATTTTATTTTTATTTCATTTATCTTGAGATGTTTTTAAGTTATTAGCTCAGTGAAGCACTTTAAGCACCATCGCTTTTTCAGTAAGTTACCTTTCTTGTAGAATTGTGCTTCAAATAAAGAACGTTATGTTGACCAGATTGTTAGTTAATCGTTTACTAGTCAATATTGCCTATATGAAAATTTGGGTGCACCTAACTTTTGTGCTGGTGCACCTAAGAAAAAAAGTTAGGCGCACCAGTGCACCCAGTGCAAAAAGTTAGTCTAGAGCCCTGATGGTGCATATTTGAAATAGATCATATTTGGGGGTCTCGGGCACCAAAATCACCCATTTAACATATTAGGAGTAGCCTACATTTGAAATGATAGGAGACAAATAAAAAAAACATTCTGCTCCCGCCCTCAGCTGAGTAACGAGTGGCACTACGTAACAAGAGTTAAAGTAGATTTAGGAATATATTACAGGCTTCTACCTTTAGGTTTGGACCTTACAAACGCGACAGAGATACGTCACGAGTGAACGCCAAGGGCGTGATCATCTGACGCATTGACGATCTGAGCGTAAGACTTGGCTCATGAATATTAATTAGCTCATAAGACCGACAGCTACATCAACGTCACGTGACCTTATTAATATTCAGAAGCGAAGAGATTCTACTTTCGCTTTGGGCGATGGAATGTACATAAACTTTTATTGGCGCATGCGCACGTGTGTTGACCGCAAATCTTTTATTTGTTTATTTTTTTGCAAACACATTCAATGACTATTTCATAAACTTACAAAACTCCCACAGCTGTTTTGTGTTGTTGATATATTTCCTCTTTCAACTTCCCCATAAAAGATAGTAGTTTAATGACAAAACACACCAAACGCGACGCAATCTCAACAAACGGTGCTTACCTTGCTCTGATTGTGTCTGTCTTCTCTTTAAGTTGTGTTCCAAAAGAGAAGCAAACACACAGAAACAGAACGCTGCGGTCTTCTTCAGTGTTCTAAAAGCAGCCGTTCCGTTCGCAGGCGTCCGCTGCTAAAGGCCGTCTTCTTAAGTAAGAAACATGCTAAAACATGACACAAACAAGTGCGTTCAGTTCCTGAGGTGAAAAGACTCCAGAAGTCCAGTTCCTGAGGTGAGAAGACATCAGAAGTCCAGTTTCTGAGGTGAAAAGACTCCAGAAGTCCAGCTCCTGAGGTGAAAAGACTCCAGAAGTCCAGTTCCTGAGGTGAAAAGACTCCAGAAGTCCATCGACTCTTCGGTGAAACAGCACATGATCACGGGTGTGTTGAACTAAACTAGGATTTTCCACTAGAACTTGAGCTCTTTATGTCCACCACTGCTTGGTTAATAGGGTTATGTGTAGAATTTGATTCACCAAGACAACAATTCTGAAATAATTTTATTTAAATATCTTCATTGCTATATTGCACAACATCATGTCAAGACATGAAATAAATTTTTTGAGGGTAACAACTTTAGGGTTGTTAATGTGCAAAAACAATGTGCATTTAAAATCATAGCTTCTTCAAAAGCGTCACATCTCATATAATAGGAAGTAAAAGTAATGCGTCTGTGGCTCTCAGTGCAGAACATGATTGTGAACACAAACTGGACTTTAACCACAAAATGTGACCACAGTTGTACAATATCAATACACTGTGTGACAACATATCCTTATTTTGCAACGTGGATGAATTGTGAATCTGAATGTGCAAGACTTCCGATTCTTTAGCTATTGGTAAAATGACTACAAGAATAACAAAGTGTAGAAGTATTAGTGCTACAAACCAGTGTGTTTATGAATACGATAGTGAATTAAAATATAATAAGAAATGCCAATTTGCAATATCAAGCAACACCACCAATTGTTTTGTACAGTTAAAATAACTCATGACAAATGGTTTGTAATTTGTATGTGTGCTTTAAAAAAAACAGGTGTATAGAAATACTTTAGAAGACTCTCAGGTTATACAACAATCATGATGGGAACCACACAGTAACACATGATGGGAACTGTGGTTCAGTCCTGTGGAGGAATCTTGTAGATCATTGGCCCGTGCTGAATGGATTTCTTGATTCATTACATGAGAACTCAATTCAATAGCGGAGTCCAGTTATGGTTAAGTTGTACGATGCATTCACACATTTGCATCAACAAAGCGGCTGGACTTCATTTAATCTCACTGAGAGTTGGAACTGGCTAGGAATCAACATTCCATTTTATGCAAATGAGCAGCAAAGCATTACAGCAACAACCAATGGGAGTGTAGACAGCAGGAACCAAAGCGTTGACATTTAGATGTTTCCACTTGCGTCCAGCAGTTGTTCTCTGATGGAGTTGAGCTCCGCTAAACCTTCGTGGAGCTGTTTGGCCAAGCTCCGCACTTCAGCCGTCACCTCCTTCTTACAGCCCTTCTTCACCGCTTTCGAGTCTTTAGTGAAGTACTTGTCTATTCCTTTCTGCAGACTGGCTAACTTGACCAGCGTGTGGTTAATTATTGCATGGGCTTGATCTACCGGGTCACTGACTAAGCTAATGGTTTGGAGGGCCCGTCGTACCTCCCAGTCACCGGTGTAGTAGTTGTTCCGTCGCAGCAGCGGCTGAGAGCGCAGTCGACAAAGACCTTCAATGATGAATCGCAAAGAGCGCTGCATTTCCAGCAGCTGGGCCTCGTAGTCCATAATGATGAGTTCAATCTTCTTACGGTCCTGCATTCAAACACCAGAGAGTTCGACATTTCAAATAGCAGAACATATATTGAAAATTCATAAAATATTTTATATATTTTTTATATATTATATAAACATATTTACAATATATATTTCTATGATATATTCCCATTAATGAATGTTACTTAATGCATCAACTGTTAATGTGCAATACACATTGCATAATGTCTGAATATTTGTTAATGTTAGTTAATCTTTTTTTTATATGTAATAAAATATATATAAATCACGTTAGTTTGTGTTAACTCAGGCCCTTTATATATTATAAAAAAATACAATGTTTAATTTTAATAATTTATTAGCTTAGAATTAGCTATTACCTTATAGTAATACATTGTCTAGATGTATTTTTCATTGTTAGCTGATGGTAGCTAATGTAAACAAATATAACCTTTTGTAAAGTATTACTATTTAGAGTTGGCCGAAGCCTAGTGGTTAGTGCGCAAATATAGCACAAACTGTGACCTCGGGTCACGGCGACCCAAGTTCGAATCCCGTTTCTAATCCCGCCCACCTCTCTCCACTCAATACTTTCCTGTCTGCACTCCACTATGTTTTCTAATAATAAAGGGCATAACATTCCCCCAATATATATATATATATATATATATATATATTTGCAGTGTTTACATTCACTCAACATTTAGTTTGAGCAGTAACGCATAGCGCAAAGGTCATGGGTTCAATTCCCTGGCAATGCATGAACTAGTAAAGTGTATATATTGGATAAAATCCATAAATGTACACACAAATATATGCTAAGAAAATATATTTGCATCTTTTAACTACAGTTAAACAATAATAGCAATAATAATACTAATACAGAAAAGCATTGCCTGTTTGAGTCAAATTATTGAATCAAAAAAACATATTTCAGTTTTGCAATGCAATGTTTTTGAATATAAAGGCATGAATTTAAGGCAAACTTAAGACTATAACACTTCATAAGGCCCAAGTAACTGAGTCTTGTTTTCCAGTGAAAAATTGTTTCAAAAGAATCATTTGTGATTAAAACAAGAACAAATATCAACTTAATTAAAAGGGAAACACGTTTTCATTCCTCACTAATTATTCCTCTGTAATTATTACAAGAAAGTTATTTATTTTTGTGTAGTGTATGCAATATTTAATGCCATAACTTTATGAATTCAAAACTTTCTACATGCATTTAGACTCTTTAAGGCCTTAAATTGTGGAAGAGCAAAATAAGACTTTTAAGACCCACATAAACCATAATCCGAGTCAGCATAGGTAAGAAAAGGCATATTTCTTACCTTAAAATGTTGTAATCATAAACCAGGTGCATGCAGGGGCAGACATAACCAATAAGCGAGGTAAGCGGCCACTTGATATTGGCGAAACATATTTGGCAAACGCTCTAGTCAAATGTTCGCTCACCGCTCAAAACGCAGAGTTTATGTCAGGTGCGGAGTCCTGCAAGCTCACGAATCCTCTCATATAACAACGTGTAGATACGATGTAAATAAGAGATCCATTGTGCAGTGCTTCACCGATTAATGGGACATCGTGATGAACTGAAGTGAATGACAGGTTTAGTGTTTACTGACGGAGCACTTTGCGCACGTTCTTGGCTGTATAATACTGACTGTTTAAGAACAGAGGTATTCACCTCAGTAAAGAAAGTGTTGTTTCAAGTCATAGTTTTATTTGTCTTGATGTTAAAAAGTGACTCTCGTGTGTGATTTTCACTTACTAATACATTATAAAAAATGGTTAAATACAACCCAGCACTGGGTGAAATATGAACAAACCCACTTATTAGGTTGTTTTGACCCAGTGGTTGGGTTAATACCAAAGACTATTAAATACCCAAGACGTATCACTCGTATAGTTTTGAATGGGGAAACATGTGACAGTCAATCTGGTCGCTCAATCGCAGGAAGCCCCGCCTTCTGAATGAAAGAGCCAATCGCTAATCAGTAAATTCAGTGTGATTTAGCCTGAAAAATAAGCTTTTTATAACGCTATTTGAGCAAAAGGAACAACATTTATGATACAATTGTTGTCAGATTTCATTGATTTCAAATATGAAATTTTATCATATGCTTAGTGAACAGTTTTGGAGAATTTGAAGTTTCCCCATTCAAAGAGAAAGGAGCTGCACTTGGATGCCGAGAGATGCTTCAAAGATGGCCGCCGAGTGCCATGACTTGTCTTAAAGAGACTTTGGTTAATACCCAGAAGCTTGGGTTAAACATTTAACCCAACCGCTGGGTCAAAACATATTTGTCCATATTTCACCCAGCGCTGGGTTGTATTACCAAAGCATTTTTTAGATTAGTGTAGATTACATTTCAGATTTGTTTCTCAGAAAACGCTACCATACGCCTAGGAACACTTGGAATACAGAACGAGTAGCATGGGATAATTTTGTTTCATTTGAATCCTTTTCACTCTAAATAATGCTGGGTTAAATAAGGGTAAAATATGGACAAGCCCAGCGATTGGGTTGTTTTTAACCAACAGTCGGGTTAAATGTTTAACCCAACCATCTGGGTATTAACCCAACCGCTGGGTCGAAACAACCCAATCCATAGGTTGCCAATATTTTACCCAGGCCTGGGTTGTATTTAACCCAGCATTTTTTAGAGTGTTGTAAAAAAGATTAACTATGTTATACAAGCATACAATATAAGTTTACCTAATATGGCTTTAGAATAGCATCAGGTTGACTAATTGTAATTAATTGGGTGCATGTCAGCGCTGGACATACGCACGTGCATGTTGTTGATGGTGTCTGAGATGGAGGCGGAGGCGGCCGTGATGCCGCCCGCTGTAGCGATGCCCAGTCCGATGGCCGAGATGATGATGGACACTCCGAACGTGACGGGAATCAGCGCCAGCCCCGTGATGACCGCGGCTCCTCCCACCGCAGTCGTCGTTCCTCCCGTGATGTTTGCGATTTTAGCACGGTGGTGGAAGTTGCTGAGGTCGTCGGCGATGCCGTACAAGATCAGCACGTGCTGGTAGAGCAGCTCGGCACGCTCCATGAAGAGCTTCAGATACACCCGGAGACCGCGGTGGACCTTATCAGCGACCGCTTTAAACGATCTGACAGGAGACACAGAGAACGCGTCATCAAGACTAAGAAAATTGTTCTTGTTCTTTACTAAAATATGTGGAAGTGTGAAAATTAAGTGTGACCTGTGGGAAAAATATGCTGCTCTTTTACAATACAATGTTTTTGAAAGTAAAAAAAATTATAAAATTGAATTATTCATGAAAAAACTAAACAGAAAAAAACATATTTTTCCTTTGAATTCATAATTTTTGTACTCATTATGGTTCTCATTGTTCCCATTCACTTAAGAAGTCAACTGAATGTTTTCTAAAGAACAACAATCTAAATAATAGATTTACTTAAAAAATGTACAATATTGGGTCAGAAAAATAACTTTGCTTTGCCTTCAAATGAAGCTTCTTTTTCTTTGTAAAGTAAAAACGCACTTAATTTTGATAGTTTTTCAAGAAAACAAAGCTTAATATTTGAAGTATTTTTCTAGAGTAAACATATCCTGATGCAAATTTGTTTAGATATAAAAGAAAAAAAAAATTTGCTTTTTTTTTTACAGTGAATAACACTTTTCACCATCCAATCAATCAATCAATCAATCAATCAAATCACTGATTAAATGGAAAACAAGACAAAAATACTGAGGAAGAACATAATTAGTAATAATTCGAATAATAATTTTCAGCATGAAGGTCATTGAGGAAGTCTTACATGGTCTCTTCTTCTTTAGAGCTGATGGTCTCATTAGCAGGTATTTCATCCCAAACTGAAAACACAAAGACTGAATGTTAAACGCCTCAGATCTGATGTGTACACGTGTGTGTATGGTGAATTAGTGAATGATTAATAAACTCACACTCCACTGTATTCCACCACTCCATCAGACTGTCAGTGTCCTGCCAATAAAACACACAATGACAACAAACTCAAAATCACATCAAGAATGGACGTGAACACGAATGCACAGATATAATGACTGGAATAAAGTAAACATGATCATATTCAGTCTGACTGACCCTTCATCATCCTCTTCCTCCGCTGCTGCTCTTCCTCTTGAATTCTCAGTCGCTCATGTCCATCTGAGCCGACATCCACTCAGCCTTACAGAGAAGAAAAGAGACTTGACTAGCTATTTATTACATTTTATTAACAAGAATCATAATCCAGACAATCTTACCCGATTCTCTAGGTCATATTTAATATATGTGACATACACGTCATCAATTATGCATAGAAATATAGAATTATTTTTAACCAGGGATGCATCAAAAGTGACAGTAAATGCATTTATAAAGTTCAAAAAGAGTTTTATTTAAAATAAAATAAAATAATTATATTTCTATTCATCTGTGAATCCTGAAAAATTCAATATATCACGCTTTCAATAAAAATATTGGGCAGAACAACTGTTTTCAACATTGATAATAATCAGAAATGTTTCTTGAGCAGCAAATTAGCATATTATTATGATTTCTGAAGATCATGTGACACTGAAGACTGGAGTAATACAGCTGCGCATCACATAAATAAATTGCAGTTGAACAGATATTCACATAGAAAACAGCTGTTTTAAATTGCTATATTATTTTATATTTTTTTTTTTATTTTAGTCAAGTAAATGCATTCTTGGTGAACAGAAGACACCTCTTTCAAAGACTTGAATGGTAACGTATATGTACCTTAGCAGCATCAGACAGGTAGAAGTCTCCAGACATGGCTCCTGGAGGATCCACAAACTCCTTCATGTCGTTAGTCTGAGAAAAGAAGGTAGACAGATATGAGATGAATGTGTAGTGAATGAATGAAGACAAACGCACACACTTACCTTTGACCCTCTGCGATGTGTGTCAGTCTCTTTAGGTTTCTGTGGTTTATTATCCTGCGTGAAAACCACTTTCACAGTTAAACGTGTTTGTGTGAACGACAGCAGATCGTGAAAATGAAATGATAAAGTTACCGGCGTGTATTCCTCCGCAAGCTCCACATCTCCCGCCGTGAACAGATCCGCACCCTTCTGAGGGAACTCGTCATCTTCAAAGCTCTGGAGACATCGATAACCATATCATCAAAATCCTGACGTTTAAAGAGTGCGTTCAGAAGAAACCAGTCGCTCACCTTTGAGTCTCGATGGGACAGCGGCGGCACTTTAAGAAGAGGAGGCTTCTTCATCTGCAACACAAAAGATGTTTAGTTGGGAAAATACTCAGAAATGGACTACAATCAAAACAATCATAAAGAAAATTATTCTGACTAAGAAAGAAAGTAAAACCTCATACAGTATCACACTAATGAAAGACGTACATGGGATAGATGTACATCAAATCTGTACTAAACCCAGAATATTGCTTTGAAATGAGATGAAGTGAAATTGACATATTTCAAACATGAAGAAATTAATATCAGGTTTATTGACCTCTGAAGCATCATAATCTCTGCTCTGCTTGATCTCAGGGTCTTCAAAACTCTAGAAAACACAAACATCAGTGATTTCTGTCAACTTTGTGTTTGCTTTTAAGTATCAAATATCAATTACAATTTATATTCAATAAATGGTCAGAATAGTTTAAATAAACCCAAATTATGCAATCTAAAGCTAGGGCTTTATTGTGGACTACAACTATAACCTTAAAAAAAATATTTATTGAAATAAAATAAATGTTATTAAAATCATATTTCAGCAAGGCAACATGTCTCGTTTTCATTAAATTTAACTTCAATTACTAAAATAAACTGAATTTTAAATGAATACATATGTATAGCTTTATAGTATTATACAAAATGATATTTTTATATCAATTAATATGTATTATTATATATAAAAATATTAAAACATATCAAAATTCCTTTAACTGAAATGAAAATGAAAATGGAAGATTTAAAATAAAAATTAATTAAAAAATTAGTGTAAACTATGAAATGAAAACAAAAACTAATCAAAATGACAAAAACATACAATTAACTGAAATTTAAATGAATCAAAATGTAAATAAAACAATGTAAATAAAAATGGATAGCTGTAAAGTATTATAAAAAATATATTTGTTATATTACTTAATATGTATTATATTAAAAACAACTAATAAAACACAGCAAAATTACTTTAACTTAAATTTAAATGAAAATGGAAGATATAAAATAAAAAATAATTCCAAATATTAACCTATTATATAAAAAACTATACAAATGACAAAAACAACAAAATTACTAGAACATGAACTAAAATACAAATGGAAGATATACAAATTTAGTTAAATTAGTGTAAACTATAAAATGAAAAGAAAACTAATCAAAAGACTAAAAGTCAAATAAAACTGGAAGAAGAAGAAAAGCTATCTCTTCTCTCGGCTCTGGGTTTGATGATTTACCTTGAATGCATGGCGCATGTGAGGGACTTTAAACTTCAATGATCTCTTCTGCAAACAGTGAAGAAACCAAATTAAAATACAAATCAAATCCTCACAGCGATCATACGAGCTTCCTGAAAGCTCACCCGGCCGACAGTCTGTCATCTCCAGATGTGTCTCATATCTATCTGACGGTGTGAAGAGATCCGCGGCTTTATGAAGATCCAGTTCCAGATCCGACGCCTGAAAACACATGCACACCCTTAGAATGAGCAGAAGTCAAGGATTTCGGCACCGTGTTTAAGAATCAGAGCTGTTTCTTACCCTTGGATCCCACGGAAGAGGACTCATGAAGCCGTTAGAATATGACCTCTAGAAAATACACAAGTCGTGTGAGCAATAATCTCGGCAGAATATGAGATTGTGTGAGAATAAAGAGTCTGAACCTGAATGTTGTTGGGTGAATAACTCCATCCAGCTTCAGTTTTCAGTAATGTGTCTTCCTAAAAACAGATATATTAGAGGATATCATGCTCTCATGTAGACGCCTGCTCTACCATCATCTCGTGTCCAAAAGCTCCCTTCAGATCATCAACCCTACAACCACAGTTACTGTCAAACATAGACATGAAGCGGAGGATTTCACAAACCTTCAGATCTGGATGATGAGTGAATCCACAAACTTCCTTCAGCTCAGAGTCATCACTGTCCTGTAACACAGATCTACTGTAAATACTCTCTGCTGCACGCTATATTTCTGCTGTCCTGTAACACAGATCTACTGTAAATACTCTCTGCTGCACGCTATATCTCTGCCGTCCTATAACACAGATCTACTGTAAATACTCTCTGCTGCATGCTATATCTCTGCCGTCCTGTAACACAGATCTACTGTAAATACTCTCTGCCGTCCTGTAACACAGATCTACTGTAAATACTCTCTGCTGCATGCTATATCTCTGCCGTCCTGTAACACAGATCTACTGTAAATACTCTCTGCCGTCCTGTAACACAGATCTACTGTAAATACTCTCTGCTGCATGCTATATCTCTGCCGTCCTGTAACACAGATCTACTCTAAATACTCTCTGCTGCATGCTATATCTCTGCCGTCCTGTAACACAGATCTACTGTAAATACTCTCTGCCGTACGCTATATCTCTGCCGTCCTGTAACACAGATCTACTGTAAATACTCTCTGCTGTCCTGTAACACAGATCTACTGTAAATACTCTCTGTCCTGTAACACAGATCTACTGTAAATACTCTCTGCTGCATGCTATATCTCTGCCGCCCTGTAACACAGATCTACTGTAAATACTCTCTGCTGCATGCTATATCTCTGCCGTCCTGTAACACAGATCTACTGTAAATACTCTCTGCCGTCCTGTAACACAGATCTACTGTAAATACTCTCTGCTGTACGCTATATATCTGCCGTCCTGTAACACAGATCTACTGTAAATACTCTCTGCCGTCCTGTAACACAGATCTACTGTAAATACTCTCTGCTGCACGCTATATCTCTGCCGTCCTGTAACACAGATCTACTGTAAATACTCTCTGCTGCACGCTATATATCTGCCGTCCTGTAACACAGATCTACTGTAAATACTCTCTGCCGTCCTGTAACACAGATCTACTGTAAATACTCTCTGCTGCATGCTATATCTCTGCCGTCCTGAAACACAGATCTACTGTAAATACTCTCTGCCGTCCTGTAACACAGATCTACTGTAAATACTCTCTGCCGTCCTGTAACACAGATCTACTGTAAATACTCTCTGCTGCATGCTATATCTCTGCCGCCCTGTAGCACAGATCTACTGTAAATACTCTCTGCCGTCCTGTAACACAGATCTACTGTAAATACTCTCTGCCGTCCTGTAACACAGATCTACTGTAAATACTCTGCTGTCCTGTAACACAGATCTACTGTAAATACTCTCTGCAGCACGCTATATCTCTGCCGTCCTGTAACACAGATCTACTGTAAATACTCTCTGCCGTCCTGTAACACAGATCTACTGTAAATACTCTCTGCTGCATGCTATATCTCTGCCGTCCTGTAACACAGATCTACTGTAAATACTCTCTGCTGCATGCTATATCTCTGCCGTCCTGTAACACAGATCTACTGTAAATACTCTGCTGTCCTGTAACACAGATCTACTGTAAATACTCTCTGCAGCACGCTATATCTCTGCCGTCCTGTAACACAGATCTACTGTAAATCTCTGCTGTCCTGTAACACAGATCTACTGTAAATACTCTCTGCTGCATGCTATATCTCTGCCGTCCTGTAACACAGATCTACTGTAAATACTCTCTGCCGTCCTGTAACACAGATCTACTGTAAATACTCTGCTGCATGCTATATCTCTGCCGTCCTGTAACACAGATCTACTGTAAATACTCTCTGCTGCATGCTATATCTCTGCCGTCCTGTAACACAGATCTACTGTAAATACTCTC
>CM050413.1:40708961-40827037 GCA_027564155.1 Gymnocypris eckloni scoliostomus | reverse complement strand
GGCTCTAGGCGGAGAACTCATCCCTCAGAGTGAGGGACTCAGGCGCCCAGAAGGGGGCGGCATGCTCATAAGTGACCCTCTATGGTGAGGGAGCCATGCTAGCTCGACCAACACGGAGGCGACCTATCACAGAGCTCTGGAGGCGGAGAACTCATTCGTCAGAATGAGAGGGAACTCAGGCAGCTCAGAAGGGGCGGCCTGCTCATAGATGACCCTCTAGATGAGGGAGCAAAGCTAGCTCTACCAGCACAAGCTCTGGAGGCGGAGAACTCATTCCTCAGAATGAAAGGAAACTCAGGCGCTCAGAAGGGGCGGCATGCTCATAAATGACCCTCTGTGGTGAGGGGAGCAATGCAAGCTCGACCAACAAGGAGAGCGACCTATCACAGAGCTCTAGGGAGCGGAGAAACTCAGACCCTCAGAGTGAGAGGAAACTCAGACGCTCAGAAGGGAGCAGTATGCTCATAAATGACCCTCTAGGTGAGGGAGCAATGCTAGCTCTTACCGACCGCGAGCTCTGGAGAGCGGAGGACTCCTTCCTCAGATGAGAGGAAACTTAGATGCTCAGAAAGGGCGGCATGCTCCTAGTTAACCTTCTATAGTGAGGGGGCAAGGCTAGCTCGATCAATCAGGAGAGCAATCTATCACAGAGCTCTGGGAGCGGATAACTCATTCCTCAGAAATGAGAGGGAACTCAGACGCTCCGAAGGGAGCGGCATGCTCATAAATGACCATCTAGGTGAAGGGAGCAACGCTAGCTCTACCAACAGCGAGCTCTGGAGAGCGGAGAACTCATTCCTCAGATGAGAGGAAACTTAGACGCTCAGAAGGGAGCGGCATGCTCATAGGTGACCCTCTAAGGCGAGGGGAGCAATGCTGGCTCGACCAACAGTTGCATGAAGAGGTCCTGATAAGGACCTATCAGATTTCCCAGGGATTTGCAGACCAGAATAACCTGAAGACCAAGGAGGTTCCAAGAAACCTCCGATGAGACCTCGGGTCTGGACCATCAGTAAGGCAGTTTTGATGAACCTGTACCAAAAGTCATCATAGGTCCGGTCTGACTGCGGTCTAGGTTCCCACCTAACCTCGGTCAGGTGGCGGAGATGGTGGTTGCAGGGGAATTGGAGAGGGGAATCCGATGATAAGGCCCCCCCCCCCCCGAGGGAGGGGAGTAGGTGTAAATTTTTACTCCAGTCCGGACGAGAGCGTTGTTGAGAACGCTTCGTCTGGATCACCTCCCTCAGGTCTCGCCTACCTCTCCTTGACCTGTACCTCCCTCTAGCCCTACCCGCAGGTGGGGGAGGGGCACGAGTCGCGACACTAGCCTTCTGTGCCCATCTCCGATCCTCAGACCAGGCCGGGCCAGGACCCCTGCTTTGTTCGGGGCTCAGACCTGGGCCTTCTTGGGATGAAGGTTTCAAAGGCTGCTGAGCGCGCCCTCGCCTCCTTGAACTTTTCGACCACCGTCTCGATGGAGGTACCGAAAAGCTCGGAAGGCGAGACTGGTGCATCGAGAAGAAAGCCCTTCTCTTTTTTCTCGAGGTCAGCCAAGTTCACCCACAGATGCCATTCCGTTACCACCATAGCCGCCATGGACCTGCCCATAGCAGTGGCAGCCTGCTTGGGCACGGAGGTCCAAATCCGTGGTGCGGCGTGGTGCAGCAGGTCAGCTACCTCGTCAGGTGACAAGCCCTGACCATCATCCAGGTCTTTCAGCAGATCCACCTGGTACGCCTGGAGCACCGCCATGGTGTGCAGCGAAGCGACCGCTTGACCTGCTGCTGCATCGCCCTGCCATTTAAGCGTGATGTATCCTGAAGGGACTTAAGCGGCAAGGAGGGAACCTTTAGAAGCTGTGTCACCCATAGAGAGATAGCTAGCTAGCGTTTCTTCTACAGGTGGCATCCTCTCATAACCGCTTTCACGCATCCTGGCAATTTTAGCATAACTAGTATGCTGAAACTTGTGGATGCGGAGGAAAACGGCTTTTTCCATTCCTCTCAACCTCTGTATGGAGATCAGGAAGGAATGGAAGGCTCACCTGAGCTGGGGTTTATGGCCGGAGAGGTATCGCTCATCGAGGCGTCCGGCGGCGCCGCCATCTTGGTTCGCTCCCACGGCAAGTGAAGCCTCGCCGTGGCGCGTTCCATAACCTCCAACAGCTCTTCGTGCACGCAGGGCAAGAGGTTTGAGAGAGTTCAGTCTCAGCTTCCTCCCCTCAGACATCTCCTGCTCTTTCTGGGCATAACCCAGCAGAGCACTAGCCCGCGGATCAGATGACGTCAGAGAGATCGCGTCACCATAATCCAGCGGCTCGCCCTCGTTCGGCTGACTCGTGCGAGAGGAAAGCTCCTCTCTAACTCATCGGCCAGATCCGCCTGCGATTTCACTCTCCTCCGTGCCTCGGTCACGGTGGGTCCCCGGATCGCGGAAGCAGGCGGCTGACCCTCTTTCCTCGAAAGAGGAACAGACGAGAATGGAGCTTTCTTATAGAGAACAGCTCACAGTGCACGCAGATTGCCCCTCAAAGACACTGCGTGCGTGCTCTTCGCCCAAACAAAAGACGCAACAATCATGTGTGTCATCGGGTGTCAAATAACGAGGACACAGATCCACACACTTCTTGAACGCCTTGCTAGTGCTCGCCATGATAAATAAAGGAAAACTGTATTCCTACCAGAATGCACGTTTCTTCAAACAGACCAGTCAGTGAAGACGAAGAAAAGCTGATGATGTATTCTCCCGGCAGTCCTTTTATTATGGTCGCGCCGGTAGTGACGTCATGGGCTGTCGCCGGCCAACGGATGGTGTTTTTACATATGTATCTTCAGACACGAGTCACGCTGAAGGCATTCCCCGTAGCGACCCCTAGGGGACGCAGTTCAAAGTTCCCATGAAGGGGAACACGCTGTCCATACTTTTTGTGAAGATTTATTTGTTGTTGCTATATTCACTCTAATGGTGCTATGTCTGTCTCTTCTAGAAAGCACAGGATAAAACACATGTTAATATTTCAATAGCAATCATTTTCTTTCTTCTCAGGACAATAGCGCTCAGATGGTGGACGATGTCAATGATGTGAGGATCATAGGGACGATTACTGTCATCATGCTCCTCTGCATCACATTTGCTGGCATGGCTTGGGAGGCGAAGGTGAGTTGCTCTACTCCTGTTTCTGCACATTTCCCATTATACTGACAGCATAACTGACAAGGTTCTTCTTGGTTTTCACCCCACCACAGGCTCAGATCCTGTTCTTCATCGCACTCTTGCTCTCCTTAGTTAACTATGTTGTGGGGACATTCATTCCCCCCAGCATAGAGAAGCAGGCTATGGGATTTTTTGGCTACCGCGGTGAGTACACAAGATCCTAATCTAATGCAGCATTTGTGCGTATCCAGGAAACTCCTGTTTATAAATTATGAACTTGATATTTTTGCCCTGCTACAACAAAACAAATTCAGTTAAACACCAGTCCATCCACAATAAATAAAATAAATAATACTTAATTATGACTTTTCTATTTTAATTATTACATTTTGTCATCATTTAGACTTAATTTATCTAATAATTATAACTTGTCTCATAAATTACTGTCATAAGTTTTTTTTATCACCAGCTATTACTTAGAATGTGAATTTCTTATTTATCTCCTAATTATGTATTTTTATCTCATAATCAAGTCTTTTTGCCATAATTTTGCCTTATCTCATAATTGTGACTTTGTATCTCATAATTAACTTAGTATGTCTTTTTTTCCAATTTTGTCTTTTTATCTCATAACTTTCACCTTTTATCTCTTAGTGTGTCATAATTCTGTAATTGTATCCCATAATTATGACTTGTGATGGTGGTCCACCAGCCTCAACCAGAGACTGAGATAATCATGTTTGCCAGCTCTTCTTTTAAAAGCAAATATGGCACTGATTATCCAAAACGTATGGACTCCTCCTGTATCCTGAATGTATTTTTGGTCAAACTATGTTATTGTAAATATCTGAGCATACCACAGAACTTACACAGCCAGAACGTTTGCTGAATGAACCATTTTTTTCTCCCAGCTGAGATCTTCATGGATAATCTGCTGCCTTCCTTCCGGGGCAAAGACGGATCGTTCTTCAGGATGTTTTCCATCTTCTTCCCTTCTGCCACAGGAATTCTGTCCGGCGTCAACATCTGTGGAGATCTCAAGGTAATCTTGCTTTTGGTGCTTATTGTTTTAGTGACAAAGTTAATGTGCCTTTAAAACACTACAGAAATGTCCTTGTTATTCCAGGATCCATCGGGTGGGATTCCTAAAGGGACCCTGCTGGCCATATTTTGGACCACCTTGAGCTATTTATTGATCTCAGTCACAGTCGGTGAGATTAGACATAAGTGGTCGACTGACACACATTGTTTGATGATTTATGCTGATATTAGAGTGGGAATGATATAAAAAAATAACATGAGCTGCAATTGCAATTGTTTTTTTTTTTAAACAAGATATTTACTAAATTTGAAATAATTTGAATTAATTGGTACGAAAAACTTAAACACTTTTTTTAAACAAACATATTTTAGTCTAGCTAACAATTTTTGGTTTCCGGAACATTTGGGAACCTTAGATTTGCCCCAACCCCCAAAAAAAAGAAAACAAAGAAAAGAACAGAAAAAGATTGTATAGCCAATGCCTATAACCAAAATATGCATACATCTACTACTCTTAAACATACTTCTGTCACATCCTTTCATATCTTAAACTCTTGTGAAATGAAATGTGCATCTTACTAAAGCACTTCCTTCTATTTGCCCTCAGCTGCAAGTGTTGTAAGAGATGCATCTGGCAGTATAAATGATAGTTTAGCACTTAATTCCTCCATCCACTGCACCGGCCTGGGCTGTACATTTGGCTGGAATTTTGACCAGTGTGAACAGAACCGCACATGTAACTTTGGATTGGCGAACCATTTCCAGGTGATTGCATTTTTCACACTGATGAACTCTGACTGCTGGAAATGAGATTTTCATTAATTATCTGGGAATCAAACCCATGACCTTGGCATTGCTAGCGGTGTGCTTTACTAACCCAATACTTGAAGCTACTGAAATATGGCTCAGAAAATAATATTTTGACATTTGAAATGTACTATTATTTGTATTTTTTGGAGATGGAGGAAATATATTATGGCTATTTTCTCTAGATTCTTGCCATAGTTTCAGGATCTGGTCATTTGATCACCATCGGGATCTTTGCTGCCACCTTGTCGTCAGCGCTGGGTTTCTTGGTGTCCGCTCCCAAAATTTTCCAGGTAGAAACTGTCTGTTTTGATAATAAGTATGGGATAATTAATGGTTTGCTGTGCATTAACGGGTTTTAAATGCACGACCTGGAGGCCAAGAACCACCCGACATGAAGCAGAGGGTTAAATGCACCTCTGTAAAGTGCATTTAAAATCCATTCATGCACGGCTGTTGATTATACTGCTTATTCTATGGTCATTTGCCAAGTTATAGACAAGTTCAAACTAGTATTGCTCTTTGCAGTGCAATATTTGGGTAAAAATGACAGTTATTTTTGTCTGTTACGGCACGCTCTCAAGCATTCTGCCCGCTTCAAATCAGACAGAGATTAAATAGTGTGGTAAGATCACATTTATTTGAATGAATTATCATTTATTTCAATTTATTATCGAGAGAGATAGATGACCGTTATGTGAGCATTACCAGCGTGCTGCATCTGCACGCCTCTCTACAAACAATTAAAGCAGTGATTTTACACCTCGTTGCTGAGGAACATAATGTAGAGATCTAGTATCTAGGCTACTGTATTAATGATAATTGCGGGGAAGTGTTGACAAGTTTATTTGTGTGTGCAGCTCAATCTGTTATCCCCGACCTCTCTCTCTCTCTCTCTCTCTCTCTCTCTCTCTCTCTCTCTCTCTCTCTCTCTCTCTCTCTCTCTCTCTCTCTCTCTCTCGCTCTCTCTCTGTATATGCGTGTGTGTGTGCAAATGATGTGTGGTAGTTAGTGTGCATCAATTAAAGCAGCGTATTAAACGTGATTAAACTGACGCAGTGATTAAACTGACTTGGAACTACCTGTGTATAAAATGGTTTTACTGCATACCTGCCAGCCAATCAGAATCCAGTATTCAGACAGACCATGGAATAATGCTTTTTATTCAACATAAAGTTGATTGTACCATTTGATGTTTTTTTTTACAGTGTTTGTGTAAGGATAACATCTACCCCTACATTGGCTTCTTTGGGAAAGGTTACGGGAAAAACAATGAGCCTCTACGTGGCTACTGTCTCATGTTCACCATTGCTTTGGCTTTCATCCTCATCGGTGAGTCTCCTCCAGATCAGTTAATCAGAGGTGTTTCTCTCTGTGAACGCTTTAACGTTTGGTCTCATGTTGATGTTTCAGGTGACCTGAACACAATCGCTCCTCTGATCTCCAACTTCTTCCTTTGCTCTTACGGCCTCATCAACTTCAGCTGTTTTCATGCCACAATCACCAAATCACCTGGTGAGAACCTCAACATTATCATCGTAATTCAGTCCATCATCGGTGTCTGATGATCATGTTTATCATCTCTCACAGGTTGGCGGCCGCAGTATCGCTACTTCAGTCCATGGACGTCTCTGTTTGCTGCGTTCTTGTCTTTCGTCCTCATGTTTTTGTTCACGTGGTGGGCCGCTCTTATTACTTTTGCTATTGTTCTCTGTCTCTTAGGCTACGTCACCTATAAAAAACCAGGTGAGTAAATGATGCAGATTATGACCATATAAAAAAACATTTGCATGATATGTAAACACACTGACTGTTGTCTTGTCTGATCATGTGTCCAGAGATAAACTGGGGCACATCTTATCAGGCGGGTTTCTACAACATGGCTTTGTCCTTCTCGATGTCTCTGAATGGTGTGGAAGACCACATCAAAAACTACAGGTAAAGATTATTAGCAAACTGACCGCTTCAGCTCACGATACACCAGCCACTCACATATAAACGCTCTCTTAGGCCTCAGTGTCTCGTTCTGACCGGCCCTCCAAACGTTCGTCCTGCTCTGGTGGACTTTGTGGGGACTTTCACCAAAAACATCAGCCTGATGATCTGTGGGAATATTATCATGGTACGTGACATTCGTCTTATTCAGATAAACCAACAATTTAGTGCTTCCTTGCTCAATTAAATAACTTATTTCTTTCATATCCTGTGATGTGAAGGCAGTTTTTTTCTCTCATATGCTTCCAGGAGGATGAGAAGTCCAGTCTCCCGCAGCTCAGCACTGATATGTTGGTGGACTGGCTCAATCAGAGGAAAGTTCGTTCTTTCTACACGTCCTTCACCGCTGACAGTCTGAAAGACGGCGCACATAACCTCATTCAGGTACGACCGTCGCTAGCTCCACATCTGTTTCTGCTCCTAGTCCTGTACTTCTCATAGTCTTCTCTTCTCATCAATGGTCTTTCTAGGCTTCAGGTCTCGGTAAACTGAGGCCAAACACTCTGGTTTTGGGCTACAAGACGAACTGGCAGGAATGTAAACCAGGGAGCTTACAGGACTACGTCGACACCATCAGGTGAGCTGCTGGTTTTGTTCACAAATATCAGTGAATTGTTTGCTCACTTTTCTTAGCATTTTGACATAATATAATGTTTCTCATTCAGCAACGCGTTCGACTCCAGCTATGGCGTCGCGGTTCTGAGAATGATGGACGGATTGGACATAACAGATGATATACACAGTGCAGGTGTGTGTTTTATACAGTATGATGACTTGAAAATGGGTCACCACTGCAGTTTGAGTCGTAAAATAAAGTCAGATGTGGTTTTGTTTTGCCTGAAGGCAGATCATATGCAGTTGACAATCTAGCATTCAACGAAGATGAAGTCCCGCAGTGTGAAAAGGACAAGACGGACCGGACTTCAGGTAAGGCATTTTCTGTGCTCATAAATGTAATATGACAAACACTGAGAACATGAAATCATCATAAAATAATAGAAAATAAAATAATAAAGATTCAAATCAACCCTTGAAGTCCTGATGTCATCACTAAGTCAGCCAATCAGAACGCATTATTATAACAAAGCTCTGCAGTTTCAATTTAGCTTCATTTGATTTGCTCCTTTTGACTCCATCAGATATTTCTGACGATGACTCGAATGAGCAGGTCAGATCAGTGTTTCAGACGAAACAGGGCAGGAAGAGCGTTGACATCTACTGGATCTCTGATGATGGAGGTGAGACATGGCTGCCTACTTAAAAGTTGTTTTGAAAATAATTTCCATATTTATTTTCTCACTGTGAAACTCCGTTGCTCTCATTCAGGTCTGACTCTTTTAGTGCCGTATTTGTTGACCAGAAGAAACCGCTGGAAAAAGAGCAAACTCCGAGTATTTATCTTAGGAGGCCGAGAAACCTTGGAGGAAGACCGTAAAGAGTGAGTTGATCATCATTTTTGTAACTACATTTCTAGTTTTGAAGTGCAGAAATGGTGGTTCTCCAAACCGGTTCATGTTTGCAGTATGAAGATGCTGTTAAAGAAATTCCGGCTGGAGATCGAGGACATCGTCGTGATTACAGACGTGGATAAAGCTCCTCCAGTGAAAAAGTGAGAAGCATGCAAACACTCTCATAAATACATATATTTAATGCATCTTGTATAGCTCTTGTGGTTTTCTTCCTCTCTGTTCCTGTAGTTTGCAGCGATATGAGGAAACCATCGCCCCCTTCAGGCTGAGTGAGGAACAGGCTGGAGGAGACGTACAGGAGCTCAAGAGACTGAGTCCATGGAAAGTGTCCAACAAAGACCTGGAGGCCATACAACCAAAGGTGTGTGTGTGTGTGTGTGTGTGTGTGTGTGTGTGTGTGTGTGTGTGTGTGTGTGTGTGTGTGTGTGTGTGTGTGTGTGTGTGTGTGTGTGTGTGTGTGTGTTTGCTGGTGTGTGGGGATTTGAACACAAGTGCGATTCATCAGTTAACTACAATTACCCTGTATTCATGTTCAGATCGAGAGGACGCTGCGTCTAAATGAGATCATCAAGAAGAACTCCATCCACGCGGCTCTGGTTGTAATGTGAGTATCAGTTTTGGGGTAACGCGACGTAATAATATTAGTTTTTCAAGTAACTAGTAAAGTAAGTATTCCTTTTAATTTACTAGAAAATATCTGAGTTACTTTTTCCCATTTATTGACTGAGTGCGCCGTGTGAACATGATCTTACTGTAGATCTAATCTAGACTAAATATGAATGTGTATTAATTCATCCCATTTTCAAAAACTGATTCAATATTCATTAAAATGAATTAAAACAGTGAAATACAAACTCAGAATATGACGCAAACCTGCAATAATTAAATATGTTAAACAACACAAATATATCTCATTTTATTAACCGATGTATTTGCTGCTGACCTTTGATGATCAGTTCAATCATAATAATACTCAAAAATTACTTTACATAAACTAACAGTTGTGCTTCGTTGTGTTGTTTTATTGCTGAAGAGTGTTGAACTTCTCCTGTGTTCTTCTGTACAGACGTGATTTACTCGTCCTTCAGTCTGAGGTTTATTCATTACAATTTTTGGTGTGAAAGGCTTTTTATATTTGCTATAAATAAAACTTATTGTATTAAAAACAAACAATCAAGCCCTGCTCATATTTAAAAAGTAATGCAAAAGTAATGTAACACATTACTTTCTATAAAAAGTAACTAAGTAACGTAATTAGTTACTTTTTTAGGTAGTAATACAATATTGTAATGCATTACTTTTAAAAGTAACTTTCCCCAACACTGGTGAGTATCGCCAGTTAAACAAGTTGACCTGAAAGTGTCTTCAAATAAGTGACATCAGAAGCAATTGATCATATATTTGAATATGTTCGACCCTTTGAGACCTCACTTAACCAGTATGAGTACTTTGGTCACACAAAGAGCTGGATGACCATATTTCCCAACTAATTAGTACCTGATACCAGCTCTAAACAGAATAAACCAGGAAATGTATTCAATAAATCAGAAAAACAACAAAGACAAAATAAAATAATACGAAAAGCTTGAATATTTTTATCAAGAAACACAAATGCACAGTTCATGTTTGAATAAAAACCTTGATATTTAATGTTTGTTTTCATTGTAATTCTTCAGAAGCCCTTTGTGTTGCACTGCTGAATAATGCTATAACAATTAAGTTAATTTATTTCTAATGTAGCCTTCAGATTTAAAGGGTTTGAAATCATGATAAACATATTCAGTCAAGTGTGTCCAAACATTTGAATGTGTGTGTGTGTGTGTGTGTGTGTGTGTGTGTGTGTGTGTGTGTGTGTGTGTGTGTGTGTGTGTGTGTGTGTGTGTGCGTGTGTGTGTGTGTGTGTGTGTGTGTGTGTGTGTTTCAGTTCTCTTCCAGTCCCTGATGTCATCTGTCCTAGTTCTCTCTATATGGCCTGGCTGGACGCGCTGAGCTACGGCATCCACTGTCCCGTCCTGCTCATACGAGGAAACCAGGAGAACGTCATGACCTTCTACTGTCAGTAAATGTGACTGTTCATCATTAAACTCATCTATTCCTGCACGTAAAGCTGCTGTCAGTTTCAGTGACTGTCTAACTGAAATCAGCTGTTTAACCCTGTCTTACAATGACTGTTCGACTGTGGATGCATGTTTATTTGATGTTCTTATGTCTGTATAGTCTATGTTTGATTATACAAGTTAACAATTCGGTTGAAAGGATATAATAGACATGGGAAAGC
This sequence comes from Gymnocypris eckloni scoliostomus, assembly GCA_027564155.1. Lineage (NCBI taxonomy): Eukaryota > Metazoa > Chordata > Actinopteri > Cypriniformes > Cyprinidae > Gymnocypris > Gymnocypris eckloni. The sequence goes on along the minus strand of CM050413.1, from coordinate 40,816,294 downwards.
ACTTTGTCTCCGATCTCTGGACCTTAATTTCAGGGCTGAAGTTTCATGTAATTTAAACAAGACAATTGTAATATTTTAAAATATGTTTATTTGCTCTTAATTTTAAAATTACATTTCATTGACCAAAATATTGTAATTAATAGTTACATTTTGACTGCATATACATATTAGATTATTATGAATGACAAAATCGTTTTTCAATGTGAAAAATACAATTTAGCACAATTACAAGCATGTCAACTTTCATTGATTTTCTCATTACACCAAGAATAAAAACATTATATAAGATATTCAATCACATGTAAATGTATTTATTAATTTATTTTATTTTAAGAATTTCCAGCAAATTCCCTTTCACCATACGAGACTTCCATAACACATACATAGAAATACAATAATACATAATACATATAACAGAAGACTTGGTATATTTATGTAGGTAAATTTACAGCAGCTTCAAATAAAGAGTCAAATTATCTGAATGTCCCTGTATTAGATAAAAATCCAGTACCAAAAAAATATTTTGAAGTGTTACAAGTAGTCATATATTTTGGGGCTGCTGTATTTTATTTTAGATATTTTAATGCAAAAAAAATGTAATCCATGAATTGCACGTCCAAATAAGTTGTTAAGGCATGACGGAATATAACTAATACGCATGAGATTACCATAGTTCCCAGTGGATTAATTGCAATAAAAAAAACATTTATTCATGAATTAGTTAAATTATGATTATTATTATTATTTGTGTTACGAGTTTTCTGATATCTTATATATGAATTAATTAGCATACAACGCCAGGTTCAAAATTCTCGTTTCATTCTTTTGACACATTGGAGTTAAAGATTTTCACAAAGGGGATTTTTTATTTCTCTTTCACCCAATAAATCAGAAAATATCATGATATTTAACATTTAATCATTTAGCAGACGCTTTTATCCAAAGCGACGTACAAAGGAGGAGAATAACAGAAGCAATCAGACCATTGAGAGAGCAACAGTGTACAAGTGCCATGACAAGTCTCGGTTAGTCTAGCACAGAACACGTAGATCGTGTACGTGCACAGGCTGTAAGAGCAGCTGAAGCAAGACTAGAAGTGTATGACAAGGAAGAAAGCATTCACTCTGATAACCAGAACGATGAGCTGCTACAGCCTGTAAGCGTTCCCACACACACACCTGTGTATTCATCCTCAGTTAAGCCAACACTCAATGAAAGGTATCATCGCCAGCTCCCAATGCTGATGTGTCTCACCTTGCACAAGCTGTCATGAAAAAGCCAGAAACCTCCAGAATATAGAAAGGAATACAACTCTACAATTGGGTTTATTTAAGTGCTGCTGGAGTGAACTCCTTTTCAGAAACTGGCCTTTAAAGATATATTGCCTCATTTATAAAGTGTGCATACGCTCAGATGTGATTTTCGAGCGTGCGTACCCTTAAATCCATGCCAGCGCTCATGTTAATAAAGACGGTCTTTGATGTGGAAAAGTGCTTAGCATCACGTCACGCATGTATAGGCATATCTGAGAAATGATTGTAAGATCAAATTTAGGATGGTTTCTATGCAACATTTTATGAATGAGGCCCATAGATTGTAACTGAAATCTACAGACATGATTAGAGAAAGTGCAAATAAGCGTTTGAAACAAGACAATAGTTTGCGTGTAGGGTCTTGCCTTAAAGAGCCAGGAGGAGTGAGTACATGGCGTGACTGGTTTACTGGCAGTAGAAGGTCATGACGTTCTGCTGGTTTCCTCGTATGAGCAGGACTGGACAGTGCAGACCACAGCTCAGCGTGCTCAACCAGGCCATATAGAGAGAACTGGGACAGTCCGCCTGCGGTACAGGGAGAGACCTAAAACACACACATGTGTATTAATCATTAACAGGTGTGTTTACCTTCAAATCATGATTCTTACATTTAAAATGTGAATGATTTATGAGGCTCCAATATTATCAGATTGTGCTTTGTGTATGAATTACATATTGACCAGCAGCCAGTAATGGTTAATGGAATTACAGTCAATACTCACACTAGAACCAGCGCGGCGTGCCTTGAATTCCTCTGTATGATTTCATTCAGCCGCACTTTCCTCTCCGACTGTCAAAGGAGGAAAGAGACGTTGAGCTGGCGAGTTGGATTTATTATTATAGCTGGACATTGAGGTCAAACACACACACCTTGGGTCTCAGAGCGTCCATCTCTTTGTCCCTGATTTTCCAGGGAAACTCGGTCCTCTGCTGCTGCGCCGTCCTCTCGTCCAGCTGTCCCTCATTCAGCCTGAAGGGGGCGATCGTTTCCTCAAAGTGCCTCATGCTAATGAGCACAAAGACGTTCTGTTACAGCTTCCAGTTGTTATTACCAGAGCACATCTCTTTCAGACACGTTTGGGGTAAACCTACTTTTTGGCAAGGGGCGGCCGTTCGCTGTCCGTCATCACAATGACATCGTGAACGTCCAGTCGGAAACGCTGGAGTAAAGTCATCATTCTGAGCAAGATAAGAGATTTGATTAATAATAAATATTCAAGAACACATCAGAGTTACAGTAAATGACAGATTTTATCTAAATTATCTAAATACAAGCAGAAAATTATGCTTTGAATTCTAAATGAAGTTGAATTTATGTAGCTAATTCAATTTTTGGCTGATTCTAATAATTTGTAATGATTAAAATGATTCCTTTTGATTCCGATTATTAGAATGATTATTTTAATGATTCTATTGTTTCCAGTGATTGGGACAACTATCCTGATTCAGATTAATTTGATACTTTTAATAACTGATGCTTCGAATGAGTCTGACTTGATCATTTAAACACAGTTATTATTTTTGGTTAAATATAATATTAATGATTCTAATGATCCCCATGATTTGAAATAATTAGATCTAATGTTCTTGATTCAGATTTTACCAATGATCAAACAGCAAGAGATAATTCGATCTTTGGGAATGCTTTAGTTCATTTTGATTGCAGACGCGTTGGCATATCTAGACACATCTGAGCACAGTTTGAGACATTAATGACATCTGTTCTGCTTTTGGCAGACTTTTTCCTTCTGAGAAGAAACATCTGAGAAGCAGGAGACTTCAGACAAAGTTATTGGTTTAAATCAAATTGCTGTCTAGAAGAAATGTGAGATTTTCTAAATCTCCTTTGCCACTTTTTCATTTTCCTCGAGGCGATGGTGTAGATAGTTCAGATGATTGTAATGATTAGCGAGTCTCACTCTTTGCGGTCGTTCTCCATGGTTTGCTGTTCTCCAATGACGAACACTGGACTTTGCTCCGTCTCCAGCATTTTCTTCTGGTCAACAAGTATGGCACCAACAGAGTCAAACCTGAGACAAAGAGAGGAACATTTCAAGGACTTTAACCGCATTACTCGACTGTTTAGTGTTAACCGAAGGGTTATCAAACCCAAACTATGACGATTGAAGCCTAGTAATGATTACAGTCCATATCTGACCTCCATCGTCAGAGATCCAGTACACGTCAATGGTCTTCTTCCCTTGTTTGCTCTGAAACACGGTTTTGATCTGATCGATCGGCTTGTTCATTGTGTTGTCGACATCTGAAAGGGCAGAATTAGATGAAAGGAGAACCAAGGAGCAAGGTAGGGTTGAAGAACAAAGAGAAATCGATCGGTTTATTCACCTGAATCAGCGTCTGAAATCTGATCGTCAGACTCTATGGCCTCGTCCACCTCAAAAGCCTGATTGACTGTCAAACACACAGCACACAGTTACTGCAATTGTTCAGTTATTATCACATACACACACAGACACAGACAAACACAACACATACCCTCAGTCTCTAACTCGTCTCGGATGTCCAGTCCGTCCATCATGCGCAGAACACACACGCCATGGTTGGAATCGAAAGAGTCACTGAGAGAAAACAAGAATAGTCACAAAAACATGTCCTGGTCACATTTCAAGACCAGTTTCAGGTCACAGTAATTTACATGAAGACAATTATGCATGTTTTTTCTTCAAAAATGTTTTTTTCCTGACAAATGTATCATTTTTCCAATTTTCACATTTTCACATTGTCCCCCATGTTTTCATATTTTCCATCCAAAATCCCAAAATTTCCCTCCAAATGATCATACTTAACAGAGTATCTCTTTAGAAAAGTTTACTTTACCAAGTTTGTTATTATTATTATTATTATTATTATTATTATTAAAAACAGCACGAAGTAGAAGAACTAAAACTTTCACGGTGTATAAACACTTTACAAGTTAAATAATCTTTGCTTCTGCATTACACTCAAGATAATGAGATTTTGCATTACTGTGTGTATTTTCACTCACTATATGGTGTTGATATAGTCCTCTATGCCTTTACTGCTGTTTTCCTTCCAGTTCATTTTGAATCCCATCACCAGGATATTCGGCTTCAACTTTCCCAAACCAGAAGCCTTAAAAGAGAGAGAGAGAGAGAGAGAGAGAGAGAGAGAGGGGGATCATATTTTGAACATTAAACAAAATAAACCAATAAACAACAAAAAAAAAACACTGCAACAAACAGCACATAGATTAAATCACTAATGCTTTATGCATAAAACACGAGGAGTAATTTTGTGCAATGCACAAAACCATTTTAAAGTACAGTAATTGTCTCACTGAAATTACAACTGAATGTAATAATTTACGCAAAAAGTGATTTGCACAGTGATCTGGCCTACTAAGCTTGGAGGTGTTAGTGACCTGTAGAAGATGCCGGGCTCCTTCACTCAGACTGGATGCCTTGAAGGCCGTGTAGAAGGAACGAACCTTCCTCTGATTGAGCCACTTTACCATGTCTTTAGAATTGCACTGAGACACAGACTTCACATCATCCTAAAAGCAAGAAACAGAACCATGATTTTTTTTAAGGCAGTACTGTCTCAAGGTTTTTAATTGCCACAGAAACCAAAACAAAACAGTTCTACATAATCCCGCTGGTTCTTACCATGAGAATGTCACCACAAATCATCAAACTGACATTTTTAGTGAAAGAGCCCACAAAGTCCACCAGCGCTGGACGCAGAGTCGGAGGACCCGTCAGAACCAGACACTGAGGCCTGATGAGACCAAATGAACGAGTAAATGTATGGCCCTATCACAGTAAACATTACTTTCATTAAAGTGGATTAAAGTGAGGCTATTCAAAGGGTTGACCTGCTGTTGATCATTCACGACAGGACTTGATTCTATTCATCAGAACAGACTATCAGATTATCACTAGTTATTATCATCATCAGATGGTGAAAAGTGGCCATTACTATGGAAGCCCATTTCCACCAAAAACATTTCAATGAAATCATGCTTTGGTAAATCATAATTATGTGATCAAAATATTGAGATTAAAAGAGTTCAAACAACAAAAGGAAATGACACAAAAAGAAGACAATTGATATAAGCCATAATTATGAAAGAAACATTTGAAATTGTGACATAAAAAGTACAAATGGATGTCATCTCATTGACATAAAATGATCACAAATGAAAATGTCAACATTTAAATGTGTCAGTTTCAACTCATGATTTTGACTTATGTCAAAGTCTTTTCTTTAAAATTTTGTCATAATTTTGACTTTCTATAATTATTTATGGCAATAGCTATTCCGCTATTGTTTATCATTATTAAATAGCCCCTTTGTGATTAAAATGATTAAGATCAAAGAACACAGAGCATTTGAATAATGTGCACTGATGAATAATTCACAATAAAACCAGAATTATGAATTAAAAACGGATCGTGCTTCTATGCCTTGTTCTCATTCTCTCATCTGACCTGTAGTTTTTGACGTGATCTTCGACTCCTGCGAGAGACACGGAGTAGGACAGAGCCATGTTGTAGGTACTGGCCTGGATAGACGAACCCCAGTTCACCTCTTGAACGACACAAAAACTATTCAGACATCCTCATTATTTTATGTACGAGGATACAATTCAGTGCGCTCGTCAATATCTCACCGGGTTTCTTATAGATCACGTAGCCTAATAAGAAGATGATTAAACCAAAGGCAATGAGCGCTGCCCACCAGGTGAGCAAGAACATCAGTACGACAGAAATAACGGCACCAAACAAACCCGTCCAGGGGCTGAAGTACCGAAACGATGGTCTCCATCCTGAATATTAGCAGAAGAAATGTTCAGGAAACAGAAAAAGTGTTTCATTTACAGTATATCTGGACTCAACAGGCTTTCAAAAAGTAGCTCAAATGTAAGCATTACTTATTTACATATTATCTTTTAGTTTGACTATCATTGAATATTCATTATTTGTGTAAATATTATATATTATTTATAATAGTTTCACACAATCATCTCAATGTAATTGTATGTGCGTATAACCTGTTCAGTCATATATAATAAGATTAATTTTCATTGATAGTATTTTTACTCACCGGGTGAATTCGTGATCGAAGCGTGAAAACAACTGAAGTTGATGAGAGCGTAAGAACAGAGGAAGAAGTTTGAGATCAGAGGAGCGATTACGTTCAGTTCAGCTGTGGAGATATTAAACATCATTTATATAATCAGCATACAGAATACATCAAGTGTAACACGAAATACAGCTGACAGTATTTTATTCAAAATTAAAAGATTACATGTTTAATATGTATAAGAATGTATAAAGGAAATGTTCTAGCTGCAAGTTGTCACCTTTTGCATTTAAACACTTTTTTTGTCTCCACTAGTTTATTAGAAATGATCCTGCAAATATTGAATATCTTATTTAAAATAAAAGCTGCATGCTAAAGCATTACCAAAATATGTTTAATAGGGTTTTAGATGGAGTTTTTTGTATTCCAGTTACCCATAAACACATGTGCATGTAGTATATAAAGGTAGTATATAAATCTTTGAATAATACAAGTTGTGTTAAATGTGATGTTGCTTTTTGACTCACCAATCAGAATGAAGCACATGGCAATGATGTAACACAGCAGATACGCACGCAGTGGCTCGTTGTTTTTCCCATAACCCTTTGCAAAGAAGCCGATGTACGGGTAGATGTTGTCTTTACAGAGACACTGTCCCAAGAGAAGGTGTGAATTTTACAGGTCATGTTCAGTTTGAGCTTATGAAGTTGCATATTAGCTGTTATCTGTTTTAGGGTTTGGTGCTTTACCTGGAAGACTTTGGGTGCGGAAACGAGAAACGCAAGGGCTGACGACAGGGTGGCCGCAAATATGCCCGCATAGATCAGTGGACCAAAGCCGGAGACCTGGACCAGGACCTGGGGATTTGAGCGGAAACCGCATTCATGCACAATTAAACCAGTGGAGCGTCTAAAAGAGTGATTCAGAAGAGCTGTGCACAGTTTGATTGATTAAACTCAACTATAAAGAACCTACACTTATAATATAATCTAGGTTCTTTATTATTCACATACACAATCATACAGGGTATAATCAGTAGTGAAATATAAGTCAGGACAGGTCTGCTCAATGGACAGTGCAAAAAATTAGGAATAAAACAATGAAACATAACACAAGAGAATATATATAAATATAGGGAGAATAAAAATAAAAATAGGAACAAATAATAAAATAAAATAAGGAGTAAAATGTGCAATGAGATAAAATGTGCAATACAGTATACTGTGGATTAATAAATATTAATATAAACACGGATGTGCAAGAGAATGTGCAAACATGTTGTACCGGGTATATACACACAGCAGCAGTGTGGATGATGGAGAATAATGAATGTTTTACAGTTTATTAAATTGAGTCCTGTAGATGTTATGATGTTATGTAGATGTTATGATACTGAGTTTAGGAGCCATATAATATAATATATAATATACACTCAGATTCTGAATGCAACTGAATGAATCAATCAATCAATAAAATTATAATTGACTTAAAGTGATAAATAGCCATTTAAGAAAGAAAGGAATGAAGAAAGAAAGAAAGAAAGAAAGAAAGAAAGGTCTTCATTTGGTCAGTTATGACACATCTTGTGTAGGTTATTTGTGTTAAACTGAATATGGTGTCATTATCTACTGACCCTCTTCTCACGTCAAACTCTCTTTTCTCTTCTGCTTTGCTCCATTCAGTAGAACTGCCTGATGATCACCGGCAGTCAGTTCACTAGCTTTCTCTTTAGTGGATCCACTATAACCACTAGACTAACCCGTCCTACATTCACAGCCTTAGGTGAGAAGACTGGAGTCTGGTGTGCTCTCAAGAGAAGCTCACCTGGAAGTTGTTGAGAGGCCGAAGGAGCAGGTGCCGCTCTGCTGGCACTCGGTGAAGTTCCAGCCCATACCGCAGCCCAGACCCTCACACGCCTCGGTGAAGTTCAGCGGCAGACTGTCGTTCAAGTTCCGGGCGTCGCGCCTTACACACGCTCCTGCCAGAGAAACACGGCCTTTTAAACCTGTACTCTAATAAATGTATTAACATTAATCAAAGATGAAGTGAGGATGATTCATTTACAAAGTCTTGAGCATAAAATTGCTATATTGATTTGCAAGCATGAATAGGTGGTTATTATACTTATTAGAAACAAATCCTATAATGATTATTATTTATAATAAATAGACTTCTTGAACATTGATGCTGATACTCAACTCACGTTGCCCATAATTGCATATGAATTTGGTAATAGACTTCATTAAATACTCACCTACAGTTGAAGAAATGGCTAGATAGCTCACGGTGGTCCAGAATATGGCCATCAGTGTTCCTCTTGGGATGGCAATCTCAGGCTCCTGAAACATTCACAAACACAGGATTTGATGAACAACTTAGAGCCATAATCATAATCGAACCGTCTAGGACCAGTTCGAAAAAGTATGTTTTACGAACAATGTAAATAGCGAAAAATCTAAACCTTACGATTTTTTCATTTTGGACTTCATTTGACTCAGATTGAGCCAAGGATTTTTTTCATTTTGGGGCTTACGGTTAAAAAGTTATTAACATAAAATTAGTGACATTTTGGACAAGTGGTAGCGCTAGAGAGTTTGAGACTCCAAATTTGCTGTGGTTAGTATTGACACAATCTTCTATCAGGGTGCCAAATTTTACAACTTTCCAAGTGGTTCTATGGACTGCCATTGAATTTTGAGCGGAAGAAATTTAATAATAATAATAGGAACGCCAATGGATACAATAGGTGCAATTGCACCTTTGTTGCTTGGCTCCTAATAATAATCAAAACCTGTAAAGAACCCAAAGTTTAGTAGCGTCTTTGTTTTGGGCATGTTTGCAGATGCTAATGACCTTCAGATCTCCTGAGATGTTTGCTCCAGCAAGGATCCCAATGGCAGATGGGAAGAAGATGGCAAACATTCCGAAGAAGTCACCTTCCGGACCCTCCAGTCTGGGAAGAGGTTCTCCAAGAAGATCTCGCCTGGAAAAAAAATGTTGTAATCAAAATACTTTAGTTATTTAGCAAAATAATTTCTGGGGTGTGTTGCAAGGAAACGATCACCGCACATGAAACTCCAGTCACAATTTAGCCATTATTATGTTGCTTTAAACCAGTATGCTATTAATGAACGATCTAGTGTTTTATCACTTCATAACATTTTATTTTCCCATATAAAACTTTATTGTGACTACAAGTTTTCCGACATGCACTGTAAGTCGCTTTGGATAAGTGTCTGAAATACATAAATACAAATGTAAATGTAAAAAAAGGGCAAATATGCACCCTATAAGTAGTTTGAGAAGACCAAAACTAAAGTCATAAATCAAAATAATTTGTGCATTTGTTTCACAGAAAATAACTGTTTTGTATGTCATTCCAAACCTCACATAAACTAAGTGAGTAAATAATGACATAACTTTTATTTTCAAGCAAATATTGCATTGATCTTTACAGTTATGTGTATGGTTCTCAGTAATCTTGTCTGGTTTTATAGAAGTTAAATATTTCTAAAGCAAATAAACTTCTAGGAACTGACTAAAAGCTATCTGGTTCTTGACAGACAGTTTGTTACAAAAGATTTTCAGGATGCAGCACATGCAAACAGACACATGAACGCTTCACACTCACTGCGGTAACCGAAGACACCAATGGACTGCTTCTGGGGAGTCGGCGGGATCACAGTGCCAACAAAATAGTTGATGAAAGACACCATAAGAACCAAGAAGAACAGGATCTGAGTCTATGAGAGAATGAAAAGAAAAGGAAAACACTACATTACAAGCTTATAAATCATTAAATTACTTCAGGTGACAAAAAAGATCAGGAAACCATGAACTAAGTAAATGGACAAGGAATAATTTATTTTCAGCAAATTCTGGTGATTTTTGTGACACAATATGTATATTAAACACACACACATACATACACATACATTCAATTATTCAAAAGCAGAATGAAGATGTTTCCCAGCGCATCACTCAAGTTTAATAAGAAACATAGCCAACAGTGACTGTACAGTAAAATGTGTGTTTATCTTCAGGATTGTACCTTAGATTCCCACTCCATCCCAGCCAATGAGATGAGAAGCAGCACAGTGACTGTGATGGATCCTATAATTCGGACGTCATTGATTGAATCCACAATTTGTGAGTCATACTCCTGTTGCATCATAAAATATATCATATTATAATTAGCATATCGTTGCACAAACAACAATGTACAGTGTACACAAGAACAAAAGCACTGTGTTCATTTGAGTCCTTCTTACAACGAGAAGATCTCTGACGGTCTCTGCAAATCCCACAGTGTTGAGCGCCAAGCGAGAGCGTTGGCGAAAGAAACACCACGCCGATGGGACCCCCCAACTCAGGACCCAGAGTACGGGAGATCATGAAGTACGCGCCGCCTGACGGGTGGAGGAGAGATATGAGAGAGAAATGTAAAGAAATATGATGCCTGCTGGTCGCTTAATGGTCAAAGGAGGCTACTATAATATTCTGGGCCCATTTGTTCAAAATCTATTTGGATTTCAGCTACTGTATTGGATCAATTCTTTAAAAACTGGGTAGTTCAAATGTTTTGATCTGAACCAATTTTCCAAATTCAGACCATTCTGATCCACATTAAACATTTTTAACAACTGTACCCTGGTCTCTAGATAAGAATCAGGTCATTGTTTAAGTCAGAATCCATTGGAGGTTTTGCACACTTCTCTACAGTAAGTCACATCATTATATGTCTGCAGCACAACTCGTGAAGGACGAGTTACGCAGCAAAGCATCACTAATAATCACAATCTGATCAGTTTGATGTCAAGCTCTTGTCCAGTGACTCACCAGAAGATACTTTTCCATTGGTGGAGATGGCAGATACAGACAGAGCAGTTATGGAGGTCACAAGGACTGACATCAGAATAATTAACCAGGTAAGAACTAAAGTAGAGGGGACAAAATGAATAAGACACAATGTCTAGCTCCAGTTCACAGAATAGACAAAACACATGAATGATAAGTGTTTATCAGAGATTACACACAGTTCTGGGAAGTCCTTCTAGAAAAGTTTTTGACTTGGGAATTTCTTGAGCAACGTTATCTTTACCAAAGTAAATACCGTGTGGTTTCATTATAGGAAATCACATTATTGCATTGCACAGACAGTTTATCTAGAATGACAGGGTGGAAAAGTAACCACTTTATGAGATTGTCTTATATAGGCTATTAATACAAATACAGGCTTACGGATTCCTGCTTGAGATGTGATCCAGGACAATCGCAGGAACAGAATGACCCCCCAGATGTTCAACATACAGCGAATCTGAAAGACAGAAATAGAGTGTGTGTGTGCATGCGTGCGTTTGGCTGTTTGCACACACACACATGTGAACGCTTCACAGTTTCTCACCATAACCCCAGTGACCCATCCAAAGCGCACCGGCTGGGCGGTCTTTCCTCCTGTCCCGTTTTCCTCGGACTCGTTTACGGTCTCCTGTAGCGCAAAAACGCTCCCCCTACCAGAGTCGCCCGTGTTACTGCTGGATTCTGCATCCTAAACCAACACATGCATGCACATTCACAATTTACATTCATGCAGAGTCATTCAAATGTAGTCTATGTTACAACAGTGTAGTGTGCTATTGTGGTAATGGACTGTAGTTCCAGGACCGCAATTAGGCTAGTATTTAGACCGTAGTGTTTTTTGCCCCCCGCATATTTATATTGTATACTATGACCTACATAATTCCCATGAATTCCCTGTCTTCCTGTCCTGTCTACCCCCTTGTATGTATGTTATGTATGGGCAGGTGGATGGCTTATTTCACTGGTACTTGTGACTAAGTGACAATAAAGGGCTACTACTACAACTGAATTAGGTGATTACAATTATTACAAATTAAATCGATATATTCTCTTAAGCTGGCCCTAAATAACCGTCAGTATACCTTCAGATTTTTTTAACCAATTAGTTTTAATAAGCTATGGTTAATATTCTGGTTATAAACATATTTCATGGAATAAGTAGCCTACGCAATTTTAAAAAGTAAAAGTAAATTGTATTCTGCTCACATTTTGCCAAATATCATGTAGGCTATTCTGTTTAAAAATAGGCCTATTCATTACTAAACATACAGGGTAGGTCTAAATGGTTTGCGCTAATAAACTAAAGTTCACATAACCAGTTTGCAACATCGAGCAGCAAAATGAACCACTCATTTGCACTGATTTTGCTAAATAACTGAAACGGCCAGACCTACTCTTACGTTAAATAAAATTGAACTAACTAGCTAACTAACTAACTAACTAAATAGATAAATAAATGAAGTGCGCCTGTTTTTCTTACTCCTATGATGGAATTGATTTGGTTAATTGGCTGGATGGCACTGTCAAAAGGGTCTTAAAAACTCCGCACTTCAGTACTACTCTACTTCAGTAAGTAGGCCTACACTATTTTTACTTATTATAATTTTTTTATTAAGCATGTGACTCACATCAGCAGCCTTGCAGAATCTCCAGCGATGGCCTGCTGCGCCGGATGCGCCCGTGGCGGTCGCGTTGGCATAAAACTCAGATGTGGCATGGCATCCATGGTGCTGTATATGGAGGGTCTGTTGTCCTGCCTTGAGTTCAGTACTTCTGGACGGCCTTCGTGTCGGCGTCTCCATTGTGATGGCCATCTCACTGCCGGTGCTGTAAGAGGAGTAATGCGGTGGAGCCTCTTCACTCACCGAAAAGCGACCTGGGGACAAGCCCTCTGCGTCCTCCAGCCTGCGTTTGGACAAGCGGTGACCCATTTGTACACCCGAACACTCAGAATAGCTGCTTTTCCTGGAACGCAATTAAAAATATATTATAATAATAATACAAAAAATATATAAAATACATAGAAATAAATAGATAGATAAAAAAATACACAAAAAAATTATACAAATTTAAACAAAAACAAAAAGTGATCTGGACTTAATTGTATTATTTATTTATGAAAGCATGGTTAACTATTTTTTTTCAAGAAATTAATAAACAAAAACACACATTTATATGATTTATTTTATATATTTTAATGTGTATACGATATGTCATTTATTTAATTTAATGAACATTTTTATATTTGATATAATTTACCCAAAGTTGAATCAATGGAATGAAGAAAGAAAGAAATAAAAGAAAGAAAGAAAGAAAGAAAGAAATAAAAGCAAGAGAGAAAGAAAGAAAAGAAAGAAAGAAAAGAAAGAAAGAAAGAAAGAAAGAAAGAAAGAAAGAAAGAAAGAAAGAAAGAAAGAACATACACTATATTGTAGATTCTCAACACTTTTTATCTTGTGACATTAATAGGCTATTTGAACTCTGTGTACAGACAGATTTGATTTTGGGAAAAATATTCGATTCAGAAATAGAAAAAGTGGGTTGATTGTACTCCACTTACTTTATATTGTTCAGCTAGTTGACGTCTGCTCTCTTCTTCCTTTGAAACCTTTGAATCAAAATGAACAAATAGAGCACACCACCACCTACAGAATTATTGTTTCATCTTCTTTTGAGCAGCTCTGCGGTTTGGCTTTCTTCATTTATAGCAAAAGTCACACCTCCTCTCATCCCACGTGAACGCGCACTGGTTTAAGAGATGTCAAGCGCGCTCCGTCTCCTCTTCGGATTCTCCTGATAACGGTCTCTGTATCAACTGGTCAATCATCAACCCAAATAATGACATATAATATGAGACTGATATTACATTACACAGAATGCAACAATACATGGAAAAGGCATAACGAGCTAAAAAATGCACTTCTGATAAAGTGTATGATATGATTGAAAGTTTATGATATAGTCAACAAAGTAGGCCATGGAGATTAAAGCGTTTAGCTTAAGTTGAATTGACAGTGCCTTATACACTCAAAGGCAAAAGAAATATAAGTAGTGTACTTGATTGTTACTGATTGTATGATCTTTTGGAGAAACTCCTTTACCCTCGAGGTCTCAAGTTCACTTGTGTAAAGAAACGAGTGATCTTGGAAAGGAAACTTTTAACAGCTCACACTTTACACAACCGTGAAATAGGCCATAATCGGTCCATGCGCACACACACTCTCACAGGTTTGTATAAAACTCTTATCTTGAACAGTTCGTTGGCTAAATGCTCTTTACTGACTGACTGAGGTAATCAAGGGTTTAGTTGGCAGAGCTTTCTAAGGAGCAGGCCTGTAAACAGGTGCCACGGCGGTTCAGATCATTCCTGGAAGTACAGCACTGAAGAGATGGTCAAGGATTAATGTTTTGCAGAGAATTTCATGAGGACTTCATATAAACAGCTTTATTAAGAAAATTTTATTAAAACCTGGATCCGTTCTTTCATTCACACCGACGACTGAGTATATGATTGCAAGAGCACATAAAACACATGTATTTATTTATTTATTTGAAGGAAGCACATGCTCTTTGCCAGATGCTGTACACATAGCGTTGTGATATAGACATGAAACATAAAAATCAATTAAGAAACCTGTCAATACATTTCAATAAGAGGCAACACATTTTGACTACCAAATTTTTATAAATCTTATAGCCTCCATAGGCCTACACACAATTAAATGTATTATTACATAACACTTTACATACAAAATCCTAAATATTATAAAACACACAATTACACATAATACATATTATTAAAAAGCATGGACAATATGCAAAACAAGAATCTTCAGTGCGTGAAATCAGAATGAAGTTAAACAGAAGAGTAAAACATCTGATGCGTTACACTAATGCGAATGTAATGAGCCTAAAATATTACATTTTATTCTAAATAGTAAGTGTAAATAATTGTAAAGCTCTTATGTGCTGATTAATTCCCGGTGGCAACCACCAAAAACTGTCCGATCAGAACAATTAAGTTATGTCAGTTGCAGGAGTTAGAAGTACACACCACTCACAGACTACTCTTTCAGAATTTGAACAGTTTACTTGAGTGTGGTTTCATTGATGCACGCACACATGCGATTACTCAAGCATTGTGGATAAAATTACATTATTATCACCGTTAGGTCCAACGATCTCACAGTTATGATAACGGCGATTACACCATTCTAAACTGCGCCGGCATCCAGATCTCTAACGCGATTTTGTGTCCTAACGATAGGCCAATAACTAAATGCCAGACTTATAATCACCCAACGAATAAGACTATTACACAAATAACTGCATGACCAGTCAAACTGGCCCTCAATTTAGTGCAGTAAGCTATTATATTTTTTCTTTCCTCCTTAGTTTAGGATGTGTTTTCATGAGATTAACCGGGCTATATGTTATCTTATAGGCTACCCTTCTTTTCTGTATTCTATGTTTCGCTCAGGTCACGCGCATCGCCTCTGTCAAGATAACACTGCGCGCTGCAGCCAAAATCTATTATTAGTCCATCAGTATCAAACACATCTCGCCACAAATAAAACCGCACAGGCGACCGTCTAACATGACTAGCTCGGGTCACATGAAGAGACTTAAAACAGCATATGTACAACATCCACACATTCGCAGACTGCAGCTGTTTCGTACGGTGACGCATTGCTGCCGCACCCATATTATTTTTCCACTCGATTATGTCCTAATAACGAGATGTTATGTCATTTTAAGGACATCTTTTCTAATTTTAACGACATCCTTTCTCGTAATAACGAAATGTTTTCTCGTTAAAACAACATCTTTTCTCGTAAAAACGAGATGTTATGTCGTAAAAACAATATAATTTTCTCGTTAAAATTACATCTTTTCTCGTAAAAACATATATCATATGTCACATATGTAATAGACCGATATGTTTTTCGTTATAATATACTGTATATATTGTAGGCTACATTATGTGAGCGAGCTGAGCGATTGTCCAAGCTGCTGTTGCCACAGTCTGACATAAAGAGGATCTGCTCACTGCTGAATTGAAATAAACTGTTTTAAACGTATTTTAATGTAATGGTTTTAATTGTAGCGGCATGTTTATTAGGATTAATCTCCAATCTGTCTACAACATAGTGCTATCCAATAACTGCACACAGATCCATGACTTGTTTAAGTTATATATCAGATCAAAACAGTTATTTTTGAATATTTGACTCTGGGTTTGGAATATTTATTTATTTAAATGTTTGATTTACCAACAAATCAAAATATGAACAAAGATTATTATTTTCTAATAGGTTAATAATAATAATAATAATTATAATTATTATTATTATTATTTCGTTCTGTTTGAAAACGGGCAAACAAATTAAGCTAGATTTTTCGTAGGCCTATTTTTGTTCTTGTCTAAACAAATGAGGTGCTTTAATATTTGTTTCACATGCATGGGCGGCCTTGATAGCTACTTCAGTCTGATTATAAATTTTTTGATGTATTAATGATTTTATATTATTCAATTATCTTTACCTGAATTCATGAAAAAATGATAAAAAATATGTCATTTTAACTACAAAAGATGCCATTTTAACGAGAAAATCATATCGTTTTTACGAGAAAACATCTCGTTATTACGAGAAAAGATGTCCTTAAAACGACATAACATCTCGTTATTACGACATAATCGAGTGGAAAAATAATATGGGTGTGGCAGCAATGCGTCACCGTAGTTTCGAGGTAAGTCTGATATATACGACGGGAATAACAGTGAGCTGGATGGAGTAGATTCAACTGTAATGAAGGGAGCATTGCAGAGTCATTCTTCATGTTCAAGAGCTGTCGTGTGTCAGTCAGAGTCAATGCCTGTGTTTCAGCGGGGTCACCTCTGATATAATGAACAATGCCTTTTAAAAAAATTACTGCCAATAGAAGTTGCTTATTAACTTTGTGAAAGATAAAGTATGTTGGACCGCGTGCTTAGAAACTGGAACACTACTGTAATATTGTAAAATATTATTGCAATTTCTAATATTTGTTTCCTATTTTAATATACTTTAAACTGTAAAATTTTTTTTTGTGATGCGCAGCTGAATTTTCAGCATTATTCCTAGTGTCACATATGACCTTCAGAAATCATAATAATATGCTGATATATTATCAGTTTTTTTGTAACAATATAAGTCTTTACTGTAACTTGTTTTTATCAATTGAAAACATCTTTTGACACATTTTCTTTTAAAGTTTTCTTTATTTCGGCATGGTTTTCTTAAAAATATATGTATATATACTGACAACAAACTTTTGAATAGCATTGTATTTTGTAACACAAATATTTTATTTTAAAAACACTGTTCTTTTTATTATTTTTTTTTTTTATGAATCCTGAGAAAAAAAAAGTATCACAGGTCCCCAAAATTATTAAGCAGTTTTCAACATTGACACAAAAACAAAAACAAAACAACAAAAAAATCATCATGTTAGAATGATTTCGGAAGATCACGTGACACTGAAGACTGGAGTAATGATGCTGAAAATACAGCTTTGCTTAACATGAATAAACTATATTTTTTTCAGTATATAAAAATTGAAAACTGTTATTTTAAATAGCAATAATATACAAAACAAAATTATTATTATTTGATTGAATAAATGCAGCTTTGATGAGTATAAGACATTTCTTTAAAAAACATAAACAATCTTACTAATCCCAAACATTTGAATGGAAAAGTACATATTTTTCAAACACACACACACACACACACACACACACATGATTGTAGTTTATAATCTAATTTTGTCAAAAATCAATGACCGATAAGCAATGACAGCTTAAAATAATAGCAGGCCACATTAGTTAATTTGGCCATATTATGTTTGAGAGCATTGTCCTGACAACACACACTTTCTATCTCGTTCTTGTCTCTTGTAAAGCAAGATTTCCGAGGCATTGTTTTGATAATCTGATGCAACATCTTCCTGATAACAGAGCCAACAGTAGCACTTTGCTTAGAAAAGCTTAGCTGGTTCAGATAACTGAATGTCTTTACACTTTTAATAGGTTTCTAATGTTTCAGTACTAAACCAAAGGGAAGTTAAAGAAAAAGGCAGCAGATAAGTCCATTCATCTCCAGTCTTCTTCTGTGCAAAGCAGACATGCAAGTGAAGAAAGAAGAGAAAATGAAACTGGAAGTCACATCGCATTCTCAAGTCTAAAAATAAATGCTAGAGAAAAAAAGTCAATCGTCCCTCCAACTCCTCCCACATCAACTCATTCCCCGCCCACTTTTAGACAACCTCCCCCTATAGAGCCTCTCTTTGACCTGGAGCTCCGCCCCTTTGTGCTTCCCACACTTTTCGCCTCACTGCAGTTTAAAACACCTAGGCAACTCCCACAAGGCTCACCGACTGGTGCTCGCTGCTGTCAGTCAAGCTGCAGAGGCGTGGCTGTTCTCTGGAGAGGCGGGGCTTAAGGAAGTGGAGCTGGATGGAGGTCGGGTGACTCCTGCAGGACTGAAGGCTGTACTGGACTTCAGCTACAGTGGAGAAGTGGCCAGAGGTGAATCAGACAAGGTGCTGGAAGCCTGTAGGTGTTTAGGGGCTGAAAGACTCGCGATGCTGTGGTCAGTGGGAGAGAAGAGAGGGAAAGAAACCTGAGGGTCATCCGAACACTGTGAGAGAAACATTGGCTGTGATGTCATCATACAGACAGACAGTGGAGACTGTTTCCTGATAACTGTGATATTTGAAATTGAAGTTAAATAAACATTCAAATGAATAGGTAATAAACTAAATTAAATATTACATCTACCAACAATAAATAATGGTGAAAGAATATGAATAAAAATCTGAATTCAGGTACAGGAGACATTAAAGCTTGATTGTAGCTCCAGTCAAGCTACTCTTCTGAAAAAGAAGTAACACTACAAGTTACTATAAAAAAGTAGCTCGCTACATTGAAACTATTCTTGAAAAGCAATGATGTGAAATAACTGAATAATCATAAATGAGGCATATAAAAAAAATACAATGCAGTACAATTATGCTGTTAAAACCTATTGTTTTATTACACACATAATTCAAATATTGTGAAAAAGCAAACATTTAAATTTATTTTTTTTTTTTACAGGGATGGCATTTAAGAAAAATAACTTCTGTAAACTTCTGTACACTGGCGAATAACATATGGAATATCATACGTTTACTTCAAATTTATTTATAAATGCATATTATTTTCCTATCTTTACCCAACATTTATTTTCCATTCATACTCAGCAAGAGTGCGCTCTTGTGCAAAATCTCAAAATGCCTCACAGAAGTAAAATAACTAACTCTGAGCTGAATAAAATGAAGATTTTAATGATTTGACTGACTAAACAAAGACAATAAGCACACGGCTGCAACATTATATCATTTGTCTGTGTTCTTCAGTCCATCTCTGGCATTTTCCTAAGAATATAAGATATATTTCTAAAACGGTGCTAATCGAAATAGCATACAGTATACAGTATACTATGAAAAGTTATATATATATATATATATATACTGTATATAGCTTTTCATAGTCAGATGAAATGCATAATTAATTCTTCAAAATTAAATGCAGTCAAACACCCAGACAAGTAAACACGGTCTGATGTGAAAGATTCATATAATGAACCGATAATGACCGTAATGCACGTGTTGCCACTCAGATATGAAAACAATATAAATCTCCTTGGAGAGAAATTGCTGCAGAGTAGCGTGCTCTCACTCAAGAGGGAAGAACTGATCAACGTCCTCCCCGTCCCCCTCCTCGCAAGAAGACAGGTGGAGCGTCGAGCCCTTTCTCCGGAGGGAAGAACCGCGGGGCGCTGGTGAAAACTCCCTCCTCAAAGAGAGTTTTCCGGGAGCGAAGCGTACGCAGTGAAAGACCTCACAATGCGGGCAGTCAGCCCCCTCGAGAGGCGACTCTGCATGCTTCACTCCCAATCAGCTGTGTGGATGAAAGAACATCACCTACAGCTCAACCTGACAAAGACTGAGCTTCTTGTCTTCCCTGCTACTACAACTCTACAGCATGATTTCACCATCTTCTTCTAAAATTACCCCATCAAGTTCAGTCAGAAATTGGTGTAAATTGGTGTAATTTTCGATGACCAGCTGACTTTCAAAGATCACATTGCAAAAACTGTTCGATCTTGCCAGTTTGCATTGCACAACATCAGAAAGATAAGGCCCTTCCTTACTCAGCATGCAGCTTCTTGTCCAGGCCCTTGTTATTTCTAGACTGGACTATTGCAATGTTTCTTCTAGTTGGACTTCCATCAAACACAATCAAACCTTTACAGATGATTCAGAATACAGCAGCACGACTGGTCTTCAGCGAACCCAAAAGGGGTTTCAATACTATAGTCCCCATCAAGCTAGCTGTTAAACTCTCAGACCTCGGCCTAAACACTTCACTCTGTGACTGGATTCAAGACTTCCTCACCGGCAGACCTCAAGTGGTGAAAATGGGCCAGTTCACCTCCAACTCCATCACCCTGAACATAGGAGCCCCACAGGGCTGTGTCCTGAGCCCCTGCTATACTCTCTACACACACAACTGCGTGTCCTCTCACAGCTCCACTTCTATTGTCAAATTTAGGATGATACTGTGGTTCTGGGCCTCATTAACAACAATGATGAGACCGCATACTTGGATGAGGCAGAGAGACTTACATCATGGTGCCAGGACAACTGTCTCTCTGAACGTGAGCAAAACTAAAGAACCGATCGACTTCAGGAAGAGACAGCAGCGCCCCTACACTCCTCTTATGATCAGTGGGAGCCCTGTGGAGGGTGAGTAGCTTCAAGTACCTCGGTGTAAACATCTAGAGGACCTGACATGGACTACACATTCAGACTCAGGTTAAGAAAGCCAGGCAAAGACTGTACCATCTGCGACAGCTGAGGAAATTCAGGGTCTCACCAGCTATCCTGAAAACTTTCTATTCAGGGGCCATAGAAAGTGTATTGACTCAGTGCATCTCAGTGTGGTATAATAATGCCACAAACCAGGACTGCAAAGCTCTACAGAGAGTCGTGCGCTTAGCTGAGCGCATCTCAGGGCCTGCTCTCCCCTCTCTGCAGGACATCTACCTCAAACGCTGCAAAAGCAGAGCTGCTAAAATCATCAAAGACTCAAATCACCCTGGTAACCGTCTCTTCATTTTACTGCCATCTGGCAAGCGCTTCAGGAGCATGATGGCAAAAACTGAGAGACTTAGGAGGAGCTTCTTCCTCAGGCCATCAGGCTCCTAAACTCAAACTCGGTCTAATAACATTTACAGGACTCAATTTAATAAACTGTAAGACATCCATTATTCTCCACCATCCGTATTGCTGCTATGTGTACATACCCGGTACAACCTGTTTGCACATTCTTCTTGCACATCCCTGTTTATATTATTATTTATTAAGTCCAGAGTATACTTTATTGCACATTTTATTCTTTATTTTTTCTTATTATTATTATTATTTTGTACCTATATTTATGTATATTCTCTTGTGTTGTGTTGCATATTTTGCACTGTCCATTGATAGAGCGTGGATAGAGCGTGGCCTAGTGGATAGAGCGTGGGACTTGAAACCCGATGTAACCCAAGGTTGTGGTTTCGAGCTCCGGCAGGAATTGTCCAAGACTGAGGTGAGACCCTTGAGCAAGGAACCGAACCCCCAAAAAACTGCTCCCTGCGCTGCAGTGTCGGCTGCCCACTGCTCCAAGTGTGTGTGCACTTGGATGGGTTAAATGCAGAGAACACATTTCACTGCTCATTATACTCTGTATAATTGTGTATGTGACAAATAAAGCTCATCTGAGCTTAATTTGTTTGTTGACCTGTTTTACATTTCACTACTGAGTATATTCTGTATAATTGAATATGTGACGAATAAAAAAAACTTGAACCTTGAACCATGTATGTGTAGGTTATTAGATTCTGCAAATATAATTGCAACACTGACAAACCCGGCACTCAGTAAGTCAGATGTTTCTCAATGTGGAACCTCTGGCGTTTTATTCTGTATGATGATGTGGATTCTGTCTGTTTTGAACTAGTATTTGGTGTTTATTCTGTCTGTTGTATTGTCTGTGTTTTTGGACTGTGTGTGTTCTTAATAAAGTTTTGATGATGATGATGATGAAGAAGCCATTTAAATCATATGCAAGCATGATTTGTAACTCCAGTGAATGAAATGTACTGTTAAATAAGCTGACATTTTATGAAGAGAGCAACATATAGTGAACATATAGTGAAATAATGTGGATGTTTTCTGTTCCTATGATTTCCATAAAGTAAGAGTTGAGTGTTGTAGTTGTTGTTGGTGTTTTTTTATTTGCATGCGTCATTACGTTGTGCAAAGTGTACATGATGCAATAGATACTGTGCTAATGGTGACATGGAATTAAATGTTAAATATTGTTTAATTTGGTAAGCAGAAACATGCTGTTGGTCACTGACAGTATTGAAGATTAAATTAAATGGAAAACAAAAATGCAAATGTTGAGGTGGATTTTTCCTGTGAAGCCGCTATGGAAATACAATTCCTCATTACAGAATATACAGACCCTCCAGTCTCCACCACATTCAAATGAACACACTTCTAGAGAAATATACCCACAATGACCAACACACAGAGAGAGAGAGAGAGAGAGAGAGAGAGAGAGAGAGAGAGAGAGAGGCTTTGACTTTAAACTAATCTTTAATTACAATTTTCCTTTAAAAATTACATAATTACATTAGATCTACACATATTACCCACCATTACATAATAAATAAACAACACCAAGTTTAAAACCAAGCCAATACATGAAAAAAATATATAAATATATATACAGTATATATCAATGTCGGTTTCAAACAAACACTTGTTCACTCCCCAAGTATAGTTAAACATCTCAGTGTCTTTAACCAGTTGATAATAAGCATATTCCTTTAACCTTGATTTTATTAAACCCTTTAAAATGATTACTTCATCAGTTGACCCCATACTATTTAATTTACTTTTACGTGATAGCCAGATTGCCATTTTTGCCTGCCTAAACAAAAATTATGCATCATATGACTTTGCTTTTTGTTTTTGTTATACATAGGACCATAAATAAAAAACATAGGTGAAAATATTTCTCCTAAAATCCTACACCATTCTTCTAATTGAGATAGCAAAGCTTCAAGTCTACCACAGTAAAGAAATAAATGAAAAACAGTTTCTGATTGCCCACAAAAAGGACACTCCTCCCCTACTTGTGGATCAAGGTGTGCTCTGTATCTGTTTGTAGCTATTAAACCATGTACAATTCTCCACTGAAGGTCTCCAGACCTTTTCTCAATGGGAGGCTTGTACAAGGTCCTCCAGCGACCTTTAGGGGAAGTCTCTGACCCGAAAACCTCCTGCCATTTGGATTCTTTTAGTCCCTTTAGAGAGTTCATATGTGAAACTTTGACACATGTAATATAAAGTGCTTTTTTCCCAGTTTCACTGAAAAGTTCTAATACAGGAGTTCTGAAGTTGAGCAAACAACCCTCCCTCTCTTGAAAAACATCAAAAGAAGGCATAATTTTTAGCTCAGAGAAATACACTTAATTTGTTTCCAAACTGTTCTTAAAATTCATTGGTAAACATTCACAAAGATCACTCAACAGTCTCTGCATCAAGCGGATTGACCTCACACCCAGCGGCCAGCATCTCAGCAGACATCCATTCATTTGTTGCTATTAAATGTCCAATCTTTGTGATTCCAGCATTCCTTAAAGCGATCCTCATTGATGCTGACTTAAAAATGTCCAAATCCACAGTGGGATTGTGCAACAGAGGTTCTTCTCTCGTCCAAGAACCGTGCACATCTTTGAGGTTTCTTGACTTGCTTAAAATTCCCCAGGCTTTCAACATTGAACGATAAAAGGTGTCAGTCCAGACAAATCAACACTTTCAGTATCCATAAGTAAAAGGTGCCGGTCTAGCCCCATGCTGCCCGCTTTTCTCAGAAGAGAACAAGCTACTCCAGCCCAGCTTACATCCTTTCCATAAAGTAGGAAACCCAGAAAAAACCCACTGTAATCTACCTGGGAGTCTCGGACTACCAGAAACTGAACCACACCATAGGGCATCACTTTTGTCCCAATTTACTCTGGCAGTTGAAGCTCGATCAAAAGCCTTTTCCTGATCTAAAGATAGAAGTCCCATATCAATATTATTTTTAAAGGCATAATCAATAACATCATGTACTAAATGCAAATTATCAATGATGCATCTATCTTTTATACAATAGGATTAATCTTTATGTATGATTGTGTACAACACTTTGTTTAACCTATTAGTCAAACACTTTGCTATTAATTTGTATTCGGAACAGAGAATAGCAACAGGTCTCCAATTCTTTATTAAAGTATGATCACCTTTCTTGGGAAGTAATGTTAAAACTGCTCTTTGACAACTTTTAGGAAGCAAACCTACATGAAAAACTTCTTGTAGAACTTCATAAAGATCAGTTCCAATTAAGGTCCAGAAGTGCTTATAGTCCATCTATACCTGGAGTACGGCCTGAGGCAAGTCCTGAAACCGCAGCACTTAATTAAAGCACTTAAAGCGTTTGTGGCCCAAATGACCACATTCAAAGCACCTGAGGTTGTCGGTACTTGCATACAGCATATAAGAATTTTCTCCATGACTCACATGGAACGATATCTCTAGCGTACGCTCAGGTGAAGTAAGAAACATCAAAACTTGCCGTCTAAAAGAAAGAACGTGTTTCAATGCTGCATTTTTACATCCTAGTGGGATCATTCTTACCGGACTTGCAATTTTTCCAAAACGCGTCAACTCTTTAGTAATGGCGTCGTTTGATATGAAAGGTAGCACATTGGATATTGTTACTTTAGTAGCCGGAGCGGCTAAAGGAGTCACCGGCACAAACATTTCTTTAATCCAAATTCCGCTCTCTGTCAACTGATTCACTAACTGTTCTGTTTTCAAAAACACTACCATGGCCTTCGTGATGCTGAGAGAATGTTCTCAAAACCAACCAATTCTCCCACCACCACCAGTACCTCCTCCACACTGACGCCAGGCTCGATAAACACCTGCACCCATTTCACATCGACAGGTGAGGGTTTGCCTGTACAGGATCAGATGCCATGCCAGGCCATGCCAGATCAGGTTTTTCCAAGATAATAAAAACTGACAATGAAAAAAAAATTAAAAGAAGGGGGAAAGGAAGAAAAAACTGAATTTTTACTAACATTTACTAACTAACACGCTTCAATCTTCCCACCACGCTCGCACATGCGCACACACAGAGACACAGAGAGAGAGAGAGAGAGAGAGAGAGATTTGATTTTTAACCACATATTTATTAAATACACAACTTCAGGTACAATTTAAAAAATTCATATAGATGTATTCCAATTATTCAACACATTACAATGTATCATTTTCAATCCAACACAAAACATTTTCTAAACTTCTTTAAACTTTTCAGGAGTGTAGAAAATAAATTCATGTTTTATTCTGGCTTTTATGAGTCCCTTAAACAACAATTAAAAATTTTTACTACTACAATAAGCAATTTTATATTTCCTACTAATATACACTTCCATTTTGTCTTGACCCAAAATAAAATGTAATAACCGTCCTTTACTCTTTTGTCTTTTGCAATATTTAAAACCAAAAATAAACACAACCAGTGTAAACATTTCATTAACATTAGCAAATACAATCTCCAATACAACAAACAAAGGTCTTAATCTCTCACAATGCATAACACTGTGAAATATGGTTTCTCTTTGATCACAAAAAGGAGAGCAATCTTGCTCATTTGGATTCAACAATGAGATAAAAGCATTTACAGCAACAATCCCATGTAAAATTCACCATTGAAGATCACCCACATTTTTAGTCAATGGTGGTTTGTAACAAGAACCACAAAAGGGTTTGACTTCAACATCATCACGTAAATGGTCTCTCCATGGTGTATGTATATATATATATATATATATATATATATATATACACATATATACACACACACACACAGGTACATCTCAAAGGATTTTAAATATAATGAAAAAGTTCAATATTTGTTGTCACTCATTTCAGAAAGCAAAACCCATATATTATATAGATTCATTAAACATAGAGTGAAACATTTCAAGCCTTTATTTCTAAAAAATGTGATGATTATGGCTTATATATAGTGAAAACCCAAAATTCAGTGTCTCAGAAAATTTGAATATTACATAAGATCAATAAAAAAGTATATTTTAAACAGAAATGTCAGGCTTCTGAATTTTTTTTTCATTTCTATGCACTCAATACTTGGTTGGGCCTCCTTTTGCATGAATTACTGCATCAATGCGGCGTGGCATGGAGTCGATCAGTCTGTGGCACTGCTCAGGTGTAATGAAGCACAGGGTGCTTTGATAGCGGCCTTCAGCTCATCTGCATTGTTGGGTCTGGTGTCTCTCATCTTCCTCTTAAAAATCAGCCTGTGGCACTGCTCAGGTGTAATGAAGCCCAGGTTGCTTTGCCCAGGCCAGGCGAGTTTGCTGGCCAATCAAGCACAGTAACACCATGGTCATTGAACCAGCTTTTGGTACCTTTGGCAGTGTGGGCAGGTGCAGGTAAGTCCTGCTGGAAAATAAAAACAGCTTCTCCATAAAGCTTATCTGTAGAAGGAAGCATGAAATGCTCTTTCCTGGTAGATGGCTGCGTTGACTGTGGACTTCAGAAAACACAGTGGACGAACACCAGCAGATGACATGGCAGCCCCAAAAAATAGACTTCAAGCAACACCTTGACCTCTCCACTCTTCCTTCAGACTCTGGGACCTTGATTTACAAATTAAATGCAAAATGTACTTTCATCTGAAGCTTTACTTTCCACTGAGCAACAGTCCAGTTCTTCTTCTCCTTAGCCCAGGTAAGATGCTTCTGACGATGTTTCTGTTTCAGAAGTGGCTTGATAGCTCTTTTCCTGAAGATATCTGAGCGTGGTGACTCTTGATGCACTGACTCCAGCTTCAGTTCTCTCCTTGTGAAGCTCTCCCAAGTGTTTGAATCAGCTTTGCTTGACAGTATTCTCAAGCTTGCGGTCATTCCTGTTTCTTGTGCACATTTTCCTACTCAATTTCTATCTTTCAGTCAACTTTGCATTTAATATGCTTTGATACAGCACTCTGTGAAGAGCCACACCTTTCAGTAATAACCCTCTGTGACTTACTCTCTTTGTGGAGGGTGTCAATGATTGTCTTCTGGTTCATTGCTAATCAGCAGTGTTCCCCATTATTGTGGTTTCAAAGAACAAGAGATACCCAGAATGTATACTGTATGGATGGTCATTTATTGAAACTCAAATGTAAATGTTCTAATATTTTGAGAAACTGGATTTCTGACTTTCATAAGCTGTAAGGTCTAATTATCAAAATTAAAACTTTACATGTTATGATTCTAAAATATATGAAAGTTTCACTTTTTGAAATAGGTTACAAGAAAAATGAACTTTTTCACGATAATCTAGTTGTTTTAGATGTACCTGTATATAGGCATATTACTTTTTTTTAACAGTTTTGTTCATAAAACCATGTAATTATTTTGGTTTTGATAATTTATTTGAACAAATTAGGATTGCCTGCCTCATTGTTAGTTTATATATAAATATAGTCATATTAAAGTTTTAAACATAGGTTTATTGTTATTACTAAAAAGTATCAGATTACTCAATTGTTAAAATAATCAGTAGATTTATATACCAAAATAATTGTTAGTTATGGCCCTGGATAAGTTAAAACGTTTCACAATACAACTGCATTGTTTTGTGATTAAAAGACAAATGTTTTGCAATTGAAAATTTCTTAAAAATAGTATTACAATATTCTCTCTTGTGAACCAATCTGATTTAGTTTAGTTTATTGTCACAGCCCTAATGTCTACAAGCATGATGTATCTCATATTTTTCCAAGTGTATGATATAGCTTTTATTCTTCAGGTCAGTCATGTATTCATAAACTAAAAGGAAAGAGTACTTTGTCATAGTATCGTTTTAAATGTTAAAGTGGCCATAGTCATTGCATACTTTGCTTGAGCTGCACTTTATTTGTACCATTGTTTTATTAGTTTAGGTATTATAATTTGAAAGATAATAACAGTATTGTTTGAAAAGTGAGATCTCTGAAACCAAAAAAATATTGCTTGAAAAGTCCTTGAAAGTCCTGGAACCTAATTTAGCAATTTCTGTACGAACCATGTTTCTAGTAGATTAGAGATGTAGTCTAGTGTTTCCGCAAATCTGCATCCAGAACAGATCATACTGAAGTACCAATGAATGAAGCAGGGGCTCGTCATTAGGGATCTTCTGATTTCTGTCTGTCACTGATTTAACAAGTTTTCGTGATTATAGAAAAAATCCACTTGTTATTATGTGCTAGCAGGGTGCAGCCTATTTAAATATATTATAAACACCTTGTACCCTCTGAGTAAGTACAACTGGAGAGTTTGTGCCGTGAGTTCACAGTTGGCCGAGTAAATTGCTAAGCGACACTACGTCGCTAATGAACAAACAATTGAAAGTATGGGATTTCCAGAATAATAAAATATCTGAATTGATAACCAATTGATATTGGTGATCAGTGTTTAATCAGAAATATTGCCTAAATTTATTGATCACTTGAAATTGGAGTCAGATTGAACATGGAGCTAGAATACAATTTTATAAATCCTTATAAATTCATAAGTGAAATTAAAGACTGAACACATTAAACCTTCAACCAGGCCGCTGGATTCTGCTTTTGGGCCGGCGGGTGGATCCTTACAACACAACATGCTCCTTTTTGTGCTATATAATGTAGCTTCTGCTGTTCTTGCAGTTAAAAAATGCCACAAGTGAATGTGAACATAAATTTTAGTATTAAAAATGAATCTGGTTTGACCCCTTGTCTAGTCAGTCAGTGCAGGCCTGGAACACTTTATATGCATGTTGATCAGTGTTAAAAAAACAAGAGAGAAAAAAATAAAATAAGGTACAAGTGAGATAAAGGTTAAAGTCGCCTTAAATCAAATGTAAGCATGATTTGTAACTCAAGTGATTTACATTTACTGCTAGCCTATATCAATTTAAATTATATGAAGAGAGACAAAGAGTACCCTTGCATATAGTGAAATAATTTGGACGTTCTCTGTGTCTATGATTTCCATAATCAAAGAGTGTGTTGTTGCTGTTGTATTTTATTTGTATGTGCCGTTATGTTGTGTATAAAGCTCATGATATAACAGGTACTAATGATGATACAGAATATGTTCAAAGTTTGTGAAAATATTGTTTAGTTTGGGATGAAGAAATATGCTGTTGGTCACTGACAGTATCGAAGCTGAAATAAAAAAATTATAATAATGTTGAGGTGGATTATTCCTGTGAAGCTGAGATGTAAATACAGTACTTCTTTAGAACATACAGACCTCCAGTCTCCACCACATTCAAATGAACACACTTCCACAGAATTACACCCAAAATAACCAACACATAGAGGAACAAGGAATGGAAAACTTGTGAATGAGGAAGAAGAATGAAAAGGGCTTTTGTTTAGAGTAATAAACTAATTATATGTTCATTTTTTCCATACCTATATTTATGTATATTCTCTTGTGTTGTATTCCGCATAACTGCACTGTCCATGGAGCGGACCTGACTTACATTTCACTGCTGGTTATATTCTGTATAATTGTGCATGTGACGAATACAATCTTCAATCTCTGAATCGTGATATGATGCTGAATGACAGATAATAATCAGATAGTTTGAAGCTGCAGACAGAAACATCAGACTCCAGGACAGAAACACACCACTTCTAAAGTAAGAACAACTCACGTTCATTCTTTAAATAGAATTCAGCTGAGATATTCATATTTTCTTAATAATGGAAGAGTGTGTTTGCAAAAACCGATAACAATTTTTTTTGCACATTCAAATTAATTTCAATCAAACTGCAGTTGGGTTGTTTTGATTAAGTAATACTAACAACAAATACAGGCAATTTACCAAATTAAAGTTCATTGAAAGTATGTTTATTTTTACATATTAAAAGTTTGTTTTATAGCAAAAGCAGATAACTCCACATTTCATGTTTTAGAGTAAAAACTCTCCTCAGATGATGTAGATGCCTGACAAACGTTGTTGTTGTGATCATAGATTATGGATGTGATTAAACGCAACACAGCTTTTCCCTCAACATTTCCTTTGTACATGTATATGTGTTCCTGTGGCTCAGAGGTAGAGCATTGCGATCACAGGTTCATCAAGTTCATCGAAATGATCCTTCCTCGATTACTTTTAATCAGCTTTGACAAAACTGCTCTCAGCTAGCTTTGTCACCTGACCTGAATACAGCGCTCTGATTCGCTAGAATGGACTTCAAAAATAACAATGACGTTTGTCGGCTTCATCAGTAAAACATGAACTAGGGTTCAGATCGCACTATATGTGGAGAATAATGCGCGGCAATATTTTTTATTTGAAAGTGCCGTTTATCGGTTTTGCAAAGTAATTATTCCATTGAGTATGATTAATTTATGTTCCTATAAAGATAGATTTTTAGTTATCACTGAAATTGTGTTTTCCACCAAAATGATTCAGCAGCTATTTAAAATCTGAGTTTTTCTCTTCAGAAATGGACCAAACTCTATTTGTTATCCTTCTTCTCATTGGTGAGTGAGTTTATGATTTCTAGTTTTATTATGTTTGATTCTGTTCTGAAAAGCATTAAAGCAAAGCTTCTCTTTCACAGCTCTCTGCTCCGTATCTGAATGTGTTCAGCGTCAGTATCACTTTATAAATGAGAGGAAGAACTGGACTGAAGCTCAGAGATACTGCAGAGAGAAATACACAGATCTGGCCACCGTTGACGACATGAACGACATGAACGAGCTGAAGAAGAGAGTGAAGGATGGACGAGTGTGGATCGGGCTGCAGAAGACGGGTCGTGATGAATGGCACTGGTCTGCAGGTGAACCTGCGCTGTATCTGAAATGGGCTCCTGGACAACCACAAGGCACAGATTATTGTGGTATGATGCTGAATGGAGAATTGCATGATTTGGCATGTGATGATAACCGACATTTCATCTGCAACAACAGTGAGTGCAGCTATTTAAAATCACAACACCGTTAATTTATAGATGTACATTTAAATATGACTTTTTAATTTAATTGTGAATATAGAACAGACAGTGTCACATTTTCAGTTTTGAAACAGTTTCTGTATAGACAATATCTTCCATAAAAATATTTTTCAACTAATATGTATGTATTTGTTTATTTATTTATTAATTTATTGGTTGTTTATTGGTTTGTTTGTTTCTAAGAGTAAGTTGTCACAATAAGATCATGCAATTGAAAATATTAAAGGAGAAATACAATCAGAGAGAAAGAGAGACGGGTATGGGTCTAGTAGGTAATAATCATAATAATAATTTGATAATTATCATAATATTAATAATTACTTTACAGCGAAGATTAGAGGTGATACAGCATGATGTTTTTAACCTTCAGTATATAAACACAAATATTAATGTTTGCTTGTTAATTAAGTTTAGTCCATTAAAACATAAAACAATAGAGCATCAACTGTATTGATTTCTAAATGACTGTCCGAGTAATATCTTCTGGGACTATATTTAACATTTTATCTGCTGTGTAACAATGTCCTCTGTTTGACATTTCTCTCATCCGACTCTTCATGTCTGAATCCAGTGTTATAGAAACATAATGAACAAACAGAAAGAGCTTTAAAATCACCATGATATTCACAGATGTTACTTCATGTTAAATATGTTTCATCTTTAAAACAATCCTGAATATATTGTGAGTATTCAATACATCACTTGCTGTTTCTTCTTAAAGCGAACACAGGACTCGTCTTTGTCAATCAGACGATGAACTGGAGAGACGCTCAGAGTTACTGCAGACAGAATCACATTGATCTGGTCAGTGTGAGGAACCAGAATGAGAGACTACAGGTTCAGAAGATCATTAGTGATAAAGGGTTATCTGGATCATATGTCTGGATCGGTCTGTTCAGAGACTCATGGCAGTGGTCAGATCAGAGTAACTCCTCATTCAGATACTGGAACACTGGTGAACCTAATAATGCTGGAGGAGGTGAAAACTGTGCAGTTGTTGACCATAATGTTCAGGGACGATGGAATGACATCCCTTGTATCAATCAATATCGATATCCTTTTGTGTGTCATGAAGGTGAGTAGATCCTCACAAAACACAATCCATCATCATCACCTCCAGATCTCTTAAAGTTGACGCTACATGTCTGACATGACAAATTCATCCAGTGTTTGTTCTGCATGTTGTTTTTGATCAGTCTCTCTCTAGTTTCTGCTTGTGCTTTGTTTGGTTTCCAGATGAACTGATTGTGATCAGAGAGAATCTGACGTGGTCTGAAGCTCTGAGATACTGCAGACAGAATCATGTGGATCTGGTCTCGGTTCATTCAGAAGAGATTCAGCGTCGTGTGATGAACGTGGTTAAACGAGCATCTACTGCGGAGGTGTGGTTGGGTTTACACAAGTACTGTATCATGAACATGTGGCTCTGGGTGAGTGGAGAGATCGTGTGCTATCAGAACTGGGCTCCAGGGAACGGAACGACACCAGAAAACTGCAGACTCGAGAGGAGAAGAGGAGCAGTTCAGTCTGGAGGAGATCAGCGCTGGATCAGCCGTCCTGAAACCCACAAACTCAACTTCATCTGCAGCAGATATTAACAGACCTTTAATGTAAGAGATACAATGCTTGTGCTCCTTTAACTCAATTAATCACGTTGTAAAGTAATAATTTTACATATAATAATATCTAACTCAGCAGACAGTCACACCTGAAGGTTAAAAGCAGAAATATTTTGCTCAGATGTTTGTTCATATAGTTCAAAACAATAACTGTTATTGACTGCACTGTAAATTGTATGAATTGTTCTTTTGAAGGTCTGTTTTTCTGCAGATGGGTGAATTTCTGTTGATGTATCCGTGTGATTCCTGTGGGTTTGCTCCATATTAAGAGTCTCAATGGCCAGAATAGCTCGTAACATATTTTGCTTTTTGAAATTCTTTACACTCATATATACTCATTATTAGATATACTATTATAATGTTTTCTTTCTATTTTATTATGAGATAATTCAATCATTTAAGTTCATTATTTGTGTTTCAAGGATCTCTGTTTGCTGGAGTGAATTCTTCTTTAGCTCTTATATTATTGATAAATCATGTCTTTAGATTATAAATGACTATAATCACTATAGTGAGCACCAGCATTATGTGCTTTAGCTAATTTGAATATTGTTTATTCTTTAAACAGAGAAGGTTGGATGTAAAATATTTACAATGTTTGTGCAAAACATAAAAGTAAAACTTAAAACATAAATGTCAACAACAGCAGCTCAAATAAAATCCTGTAAAACCAGCAATCTCATTGTATTTGATTATTTTGAATTATCATTAAATTTTAACAGTAAACTAAAATAATAATCCTATTTAAAAACATTTTCAGGCTTAGCGTAACTTCCCTGTCGTTGTGGTTGTTGTTGTTGGTTTAATAAAAGGGAGCTGATGAATAAGCACAATTAACTATTCATTATCTACATTGATTATTGCAAATGTTTAGAATTTGATTCCCATGAATGAAAGAAAAAATACACTGACATACTTTAAAAAGATATATTTAAATATATATTTGTTCATTGATGATTTTAGGAGTCAAACTATTAAGACTAAAAAATAAGACGTATATGTTAATGAATATGACTTGATCAATAACACTCATTGTTTCACATCAGATATGTAAATATAGTCCAGTCTGAACGGCTAAATGTGGTGTGGACGTAAGCAAACGAACAAGGATGTGTATACATGCAAATGTGTTTATGTTTTCTAAACGAGCAAACTAAAAACACAGTAAACTGTAGGAGTATGAAATGAATCTAATTTAGACTTTTCACAACAAAATCCTCTAAAAAAAAGTGTACAAAAGTGCCATGAAGCCCAGACCAGCCTGACGGATGTGAGAGCTGCCGGCAAACACGTACAGGACGGGGTTCACGCTGCTGCTCATGAAGGCGAAAGCTGTCACGTTAGGACGGGCCACTTTTGCAGCTTTTAAAACAGAAGATGAGGAGCCCTGCATCACACCAATCACCTGTGACAGCAGACCAACAAGAAAGAGAAATGAGAAGCGCTTTTGTGAGCTGACATAAAATGAGAAAAAATTACCCTTATTGAACATAGTCCACTTTATATTTCACACATAAGAAAATAACTGATATCAAATCAAATCAAATCACTTTTATTGTCACATCACCACAGCACAAGTGCCTTGGTGAGTGGAATTCTTACGAGCGTGCTCCAGACAGATAGTCTGTTAGAGTATGCAAGGGAGGCTGAGTCTACTTAATAATTTATTAAAAGTAGGGAAGTCCTGAGCCGATCTCAAGGATAGGCATCAGGGCAAATCAAACTTTAGCTTTTTTTTACTGACCATATCAGCTCTCCTCAGCCTGATCCTTATTTTATGTCAGCTGTAATGAGTAAAGAGTTTGTTCTTAAGAACTAATGAGGTTGTTCTAGCATGTCACTCACATTTGAGCTTTTGAATTCAGTGTATTTAATGCATACTTTTGTAACGAACAGTCATATATTTATTTTCTATTGTCACAGATGTCATTGTCATAACACGTTGCGTCTTGTCAGACTGGCATTCTGACACAGCAAGCTTCTAAACTTATCTCCACTTTTGTACCTTTATATTGCACTTGTAAAATGACCAAAAAAGGATGAACGCTAAAAAGCTGGAAGAACATTTCACTTCCAGTGACTCCTCTTCAGTGTGGAAAGGCTTGCAAGCCATCACCAAGTACAGGACACCACCCCCCAGCACTGAGGTGAATCAACAACTTGCTGAAGACCTGAATGAGGGTGCGCCAGGTCTTCAGAAAATACAAGAGAAGAAAGGCACTAGGCCCAGATGGTGTGACACCAGCCTGCTTGAAACCCTGTGCTGACCATCTAGCCCCCATCTTCACACAGATCTTCACAGATCACTGGAGCTGTGGATGATGCAGTCAACATTGGACTGCATTACATCCTGAAACACCTGAACAAATCAGGGACTTGTGTGAGGATCCTGTTTGTGGACTTTAGTTCGGCCTTCAACACCATCATCCCAACACTCCTCCAGACCAAACTAACCCAGCTCTCTGTCCCTAGCTCTATATGTAAGTGTATCCCCCAGCTTTCTGACAGATAGGCTGCAGCTATACTGGGGAAATTCATGTCAAACACCCGCTCCACAAACACTGGTGCCCCTCAGGGATGTGTTCTCTCCCTACTACTCTTCTCCCACTACACCAACGACTGTACGACCACTACACAACCCTGAATTGGGACACTCACATCAACTCCATTGTAAAAAAAAAAAGCCCAACCAAGGTTGTACTTCCTTCACCAGCTCAGGAACTTGCCACAGGAGCTGCTGAAACAGTTCTACTCAGCCATCACTGAGTCTGTGCTGTGCACATCAATAACTGTCTGGTTTGGCTCAGCTACAAAATCAGGGATCATAAGACTACAGAGAATGGTTTGGACTGCTGAACGGATTATCAGTGCCCCCGAGCCCACCATTCAAGAACTGTATTTAACTCTTGTCATCTGGCTGGCACTACAAAGCCCCAATTACCAGGACAGCCAGGCACAAGAACAGTTCCCCCCCCTGTTGAATTGTGCAATCACTAGGAGTATGCATGTATTAGAATGGGACTTGGTATCAGCAGATACTCAGTTTTCAGTGACTTGGATTGTGGGCACAGCAAACCTGATCAGGACATCCCTAATTAAAAGTGATCAAACTAAATGCTGTTTTTAAAAATTCACCCACTAATTTGTATAACTTAAATACATTATTTTCTTTCACGAAGTGAGTTGACAGCTTAAAAAAGTTATAATTAGTAAACTGACCAATCAGAATGGACATTCAAATTACTCAACGTCTTCCTGCAAATTATTTGCCTCATTTCAAATTAATATTAATTTAATAAATTGCTATAAGTAACCTGTCAAGTCAATCATCAAGTCAAGTGGGTTTGTGGTCAACAGGTGAAGTTGAACTTTCAAATTTAGACAAAATCTCTATAAAATCCAGTTGTTTTCAAGGATTTAAAATCAAGAATGAACAACAAGGGATATAATTCGATATGTTTTCATTGGCATGTAATCTTGATGTTGTGAGGTGATGTTGGCTATGGTAATGAGATGTACATGGCATCATACAGTGAGAGCAGTGGTGGTGCCAGAGGGGTGTCCAGGGTGGCACTGGATATTGGATCAGCCACCTTGGGTGCCACCCCAAAAATTAATATGCTACGATTTAATTTTCTTTGTTTAATCGTACTGAAATAAGATTTTATTTTAGCCTCGAAGTCAAGGATGCAAGTGTGACGCGTTTGGTGTTACACATCGCGCTTCATCTCGTCCATTTCCAGACACTCACACATATGCGAAATAAAATTTCCCACGAACACATTCATGCCGACCCAAGACCAACATCAATATCACTTTAAGCTCTCTGATGTGCGCGCTGTCTCTGCTATACACACACACACACACACACACACACACACTACTAAGAGGTACACTTTTATTATAGGCCTCAAACATAACTACCACCACCGACAATCATGCCCACAAATATCAAGCTGTATATATACATATTTTATTATCAGCAAATTGCATGTACAGTGTCATGTCCCATTATATAATAAAAAACATTATACATGCCTCAACAAGAAGGAACAAGGGAGAAAAAAGAAAAGAAAAAGAAGAGAGGGTAGTTAAGCATCAGTTTACAGACAGATATATATTATACATATATTTACATAGGATATTAAAATGCAATTTAAATACAGAAATTATATTTTGCAGGTCGGCACCATCAATTTTTTGTTTGTTTTTTATATTATGTGAAAATGTTAAAGGAGGAACATATATTAATTTTGACGTCAAATCTACATACATTTTAATCTCCTTTTCAAGCACCATAAAAAGTGGTTTGCCTTTTGTAAACTTGCATTTATGAATGTGAAATTTACATAAAATAAAAAAATATATAATAAAACCAACATCCTTTAAAGAGCGATCCTTGATATAATAACCCAAAATCACATTTATAAGAAAAATACAAATGTTTTTAAAATATTATCAGCAATGAAAACCTCCACATTATTCCAAAAATGCTGGGTATATTGGCAGGACCAAAACAAATTAGAAATTGTTTCAGTGGAGCATTCACAGAAAGAGCATTTTAATTCAATATCAATTTTACATTTTTATAGGAATTATTTTTTAGGATAAACTCTATGTATTAATTTCTATGAGATTTCCGTAACCTTATTTGCATGGAGGATTTTTGAGGTAATGACCAAACTTGAGTCCAGTTTACATTATTAAAGATATTGTTCCAGAAGAAAATAATATGAAGCGTAGAAATAATCTCTTTTAAAAACTAGGATCTGATTTTATAAACAGATAGAGCTGACTGAGGTATGTTCAGGTCTAGGAGGACAGACAGAAAGTGTGGATGTATATACACTGCTTTTGAACAGCATACACCTGCAGGTATGGCCCTAGTAAGCACCGTGAATTCTTTTCATGTAATAGCTATTTTGAATCTTGAAAAAGCCTGCAAACGTAAATAAATTCCCTTCATTATTCAATAGCTGATTCACTAACAACAACCCATTACTAAACCAATTGTGAAAAAAATACCTATTTCTATATAAAATATTGGCATTATTCCAAATAAGAAAACGTTGAGGGGAGGAGTTTTGTTTTATAAATAAGACTCCAGGTAGTAAGTACTTAGAAAGTTTGACTGGAAGTTGTTCAATATTATAATTACACATCAAAATAAATTTTAAACCACCCAAATTAGAGAAAATAAACAGAGGAATTATATTCCAAATAGATGAAGAATTTTGAAGATATTGTCTTATCTAATTGATTTTAAAGTTACTGTTTAGAGAGCTAAAATTAATCAAATTCAAACCGCCTTTATCCTATGAATTCAGTATTACTGATTTTTTTATATAGTGAATCTTATTATTCCACAGGAATTTTGTCAACATACATCATTTAGTTTACACGTGTGTTTGTCAACAGAGATCGATTGAGCGGCATACGGTAATTGAGAGATGCCTTCTGTTTAGTAAGCAGCACTGTTTCTTTGAGTGATAAATCTCTTTGCAACCAATGGCTCAACACCTTACATGTCTTTTCAATAATCGGAAGAATAATGGAAAGGCATCTGATTTTATCATCTTTGATTATTTTAACTCCCACTCTCTCTTACAGGAATATTACAAATTAAGGATTCCAAACAATTACCAACTGGGAGTAACTCACATTTGTTAATGTTAAGGCAAAGACCTTAACTAATGGCTCTAATGGATAGAGCGTTGGACTTGTAACCTGAGGTTAGGGTTCGAATCTCGGCTCCGGCAGGAATTGTCCACGACTGAGGTGAGACCCTTGAGCAAGGCACCGAATCCCCGACTGCTCCAGGTGTGTGTGTGTGTGTGTGTGTGTGTGTATGTGCACTTGGATGGGTTTCATGCAGAGAACACATTTCACTGCTTGTTATACTCTGTATAATTGTGTATGTGACAAATATATAAAGCTCTTCTAAACTTAACAACTAGTATTATTTTAATTATTATTATTATCTGTTCTAACTTAGTTATGCTTTCATTAAAATACAAACATGTAAAGTGTTTCTTTCTAAGATATTCTCTAGAATCTCATTTCTTTACAGAGTGTACAGTTCAGGTGCATGGTATGGGTTCACGGGAGCAGTTAATCGTTTATCTTTCATAAGAAGTACACAGAGCTCAAATACAGGGGTACTGCCCATTTGGGGAGCAGCCACTTCTTCAGGAAGAACAGGTATAAGTTTGTCTTCTGTTGAACAATACATTTCTGGCAAAGAGAACATCAGAACTGGGTGAACTGCGGGAAAGTCCCTGGCCTGGTCATGGTTTTATTTGGTGGGTTTTCCATGTTCTCACAACTTCATCTAGCTCATTCTGCATGACAAATAAAGACATTCATTAATAAAACCAAATCCTCCACATCCATTGTTTCTCGCAATTCTGTGATTTTTTTACATATTATGAGTTTAATCTCATATTGCTATGAGTTTATTTTCAAAATATTATGAGTTTAATCTCGTAACATTTTGACTTTTTTTCTGGTAATATCTTGGCAATATTTTCGAAATATATAGACTTTATTCTCATAACATTTCAACATAGTTCTCAAAATATTACAACTTTAATCTCATATTGCTACGAGTTTATTCTCAAAATATTACGAGTTTTATCTCATATCACTACGAGTTTATTCTCAAAATATTACGAGTTTAATCTCATATTGCTACGAGTTTATTCTCAAAATATTACGAGTTTAATCTCATATCACTACGAGTTTATTCTCAAAATATTACAACTTTAATCTCATATTGCTACGAGATTATTCTCAAAATAATACAACTTTAATCTAATATTACTACGAGTTTATTCTCAAAATATTACGAGTTTAATCTCATATTGCTACGAGTTTATTCTCAAAATATTACGAGTTTAATCTCATATTACTACGACTTTATTCTCAAAATATTATGAGTTTAATCTCATATTACTACGAGTTTATTCTCAAAATAATACGAGTTTAATCTCATATTACTACGAGTTTATTCTCAAAATATTACAAGTTTAATCTCATATTACTACGAGTTTATTCTCAAAATATTACAACTTTAATCCTCATATTGCTACGAGTTTATTCTCAAAATAATACGAGTTTAATCTCATATTACTACGAATTTATTCTCAAAATATTACAACTTTAATCTCATATTACTACGAGTTTATTCTCAAAATATTACGAGTTTAATCTCATATTACTACGAGTTTATTCTCAAAATATTACAACTTTAATCTCATATTGCTACGAGTTTATTCTCAAAATATTATGAGTTTAATCTCATATTGCTACGAGTTTATTCTCAAAATATTACGAGTTTAATCTCATATTACTACGAGTTTAATCTCATATTACTACGAATTTATTCTCAAAATATTACAACTTTAATCTCATATTACTACGAGTTTATTCTCAAAATATTACGAGTTTAATCTCATATTACTACGAGTTTATTCTCAAAATATTACAACTTTAATCCTCATATTGCTACGAGTTTATTCTCAAAATATTACGAGTTTAATCTCAAATCACTACGAGTTTATTCTCAAAATGTTACGAGTTTAATCTCATATTAATACGAGTTTATTTTCAAAATATTACAACTTTAATCTCATATTGCTATGAGTTTATTCTCAAAATAATACAACTTTAATCTCATATTGCTACGAGTTTATTCTCAAAATATTACAACTTTAATCTCATATTGCTACGAGTTTATTCTCAAAATAATAAGAGTTTAATCTCATATTACTACGAGTTTATTCTCAAAATATTACAACTTTAATCTCATATTACTACGAGTTTATTCTCAAAATATTACGAGTTTAATCTCATATTACTACGAGTTTATCCTCAAAATATTACAACTTTAATCTCATATCACTACGAGTTTATTCTCAAAATAATACGAGTTTCATCTCATATTGCTACGAGTTTATACTCAAAATATTACGAGTTTAATCTCTTATTACTACGAGTTTATTCTCAAAATATTACAACTTTAATCTCATATCACTACGAGTTTATTCTCAAAATAATACGAGTTTAATCTCATATTACTACGAGTTTATTCTCAAAATATTACAACTTTAATCTCATATTGCTACGAGTTTATTCTCAAAATATTACGAGTTTAATCTCATATCACTACGAGTTTATTCTCAAAATAATACAACTTTAATCTCATATTGCTACGAGTTTATTCTCAAAATATTATTAGTTTAATCTCATATTACTATGAGTTTATTCTCAAAATATTACGAGTTTAATCTCATATTACTACGAGTTTAATCTAATATTACTACGAATTTATTCTCAAAATATTACAACTTTAATCTCATATTACTACGAGTTTATTCTCAAAATATTACGAGTTTAATCTCATATTACTACGAGTTTATTCTTAAAATATTACAAGTTTAATCTCATATTACTACGAGTTTATTCTCAAAATAATACGAGTTTAATCTCATATCACTACGAGTTTAATCTCATATTACTACGAGTTTATTCTCAAAATATTATGAGTTTAATCTCATATTACTACGAGTTTATTCTCAAAATATTACAACTTTAATCTCATATTGCTACGAGTTTATTCTCAAAATATTATGAGTTTAATCTCATATTACTATGAGTTTATTCTCAAAATATTACGAGTTTAATCTCATATTACTACGAGTTTAATCTCATATTACTACGAATTTATTCTCAAAATATTACAACTTTAATCTCATATTACTACGAGTTTATTCTCAAAATATTACGAGTTTAATCTCATATTACTACGAGTTTATTCTCAAAATATTACAACTTTAATCCTCATATTGCTACGAGTTTATTCTCAAAATATTACGAGTTTAATCTCATATTACTACGAGTTTATTCTCAAAATATTACAACTTTAATCTCATATTACTACGAGTTTATTCTCAAAATAATACGAGTTTAATCTCATATTGCTACGAGTTTATTCTCAAAATAATACGAGTTTAATCTCATATTACTACGAGTTTATTCTCCAAATATTAAGAGTTTAATCTCATATTGATACGAGTTTATTCTCAAAATATTACGAGTTTAATCTCATATCACTACGAGTTTATTCTCAAAATATTATGAGTTTAATCTCATATTACTACAAGTTTATTCTCAAAATATTACAACTTTAATCTCATATTGCTACGAGTTTATTCTCAAAATGTTACGAGTTTAATCTCATATTGCTACGAGTTTATTCTCAAAATGTTACGAGTTTAATCTCATATTACTACGAGTTTATTTTCAAAATATTACAACTTTAATCTCATATTGCTACGAGTTTATTCTCAAAATAATACGAGTTTAATCTCATATTACTACGAGTTTATTCTCAAAATATTACAACTTTAATCTCATATTGCTACGAGTTTATTCTCAAAATAATACGAGTTTAA
Organism: Gymnocypris eckloni scoliostomus; assembly: GCA_027564155.1. NCBI lineage: Eukaryota > Metazoa > Chordata > Actinopteri > Cypriniformes > Cyprinidae > Gymnocypris > Gymnocypris eckloni. The sequence continues at coordinate 40,773,780 of CM050413.1, read as the reverse complement.
TCTCATATTACTACGAGTTTATTCTCAAAATATTACAACTTTAATCTCATATTACTACGAGTTTATTCTCAAAATATTACAACTTTAATCTCATATCACTACGAGTTTATTCTCAAAATAATACGAGTTTAATCTCATATTACTACGAGTTTATTCTCAAAATATTACGAGTTTAATCTCATATTACTACGAGTTTATTCTCAAAATATTACAACTTTAATCTCATATCACTACGACTTTATTCTCAAAATAATACGAGTTTAATCTCATATTACTACGAGTTTATTCTCAAAATATTACGAGTTTAATCTCATATTGATACGAGTTTATTCTCAAAATATTACGAGTTTAATCTCATATCACTACGAGTTTATTCTCAAAATATTATGAGTTTAATCTCATATTACTACAAGTATATTCTCAAAATACTTAGACTTTATTCTCGTAACATTTCGACTTTATTATATGTGGCCAGTTTGTAGAACTAGGCACTGTTTCTGTATTGTTTCAAAAATGTTTGTGGCTCCTTTAAGAGATCCCCTTTCTCTGCTCGCGAGACTTCCTTATGCGTGTGCGTGACCGTTTTAGCCATTTTTGCCATAATTCGATGAAGCAGCCGATTGCCATGTTGTCGTGTGAGCATCGGGGATTTATTAGGGAATAATGCTGTCTTTCTGGGTAAATATTACTGTAAAACCTATTTGATATCTGTGGGAACCAGAGACCTGTTTGAGTGCATTTTTGATGTGTAATTCTCCGTAGATGAGATCGGATTGTGTGTGTGAGCCGCTTTAACCGAGTGACGAGTGATAGTGGAAATTTCCGGTGTAAGTTCAGTATTTCATTGTTCTATTCATGTGTTTTCATCTGAAAATGTACAAATGCTATCAATACTGTTAAACTTGTGTATTAATGCACAAGTACATAAATACAATGTGTGTTTATGTGAAAATTTGGTTATTGTGAAAACAAAGTTAATATGACTTTATTAATGTGTTTCTTTTGTCTCTTCTTTGTACCATAGCACTACCGTATTCTTTACTGTCAGTGCCTTATTTTGTACTGTGTTTGTATAAGGATTCAGTATTTTGGTATAAGGAAAAAAAAGGGTTTCTTTAAGTTTTATTTTGTACTTTGTCTATACGGCCTGATCAAGTGTGTAAGATAACTTTTTTTCTTTGGTTTTGCTCACTCCAGAGAAATATATTAGGGAGTGCGTGTACTGTTTTTTTTACCAGTGTTTATCTTCCATAAATCACTAAGATTTAATTTTGTTACACTAAAATTGGAGAAAGGTTGTGTTGTTTTATTTTTTTGTATTATTCTGTGAATTACACTGTAATTCTTATAGAGTAATTGGGATAATTTTCTTATTTTGCTCCTTTGCTATTGTCTTAATGTATGTATAATTATTCTATCATTTGTGCTCAGGGTTGTTCCCACCGACCGCTGTAAACTCTTTAAAATAACAAAACAGCAGTCAGATAAAACCCCTTTTCAAACAAATTTATCTGTGCCGTGTGCTTTCTTTCCTGTCCACCCGGTTACATTTTGGTACCAGGAGTGGGGTATCTGACGGTCGGGAGCAGTAGTCGAGCGCATTGTTTTGGTTTTAAATATGGTAGTGGCTGGTACCTGAGTTGCAGGACTCTCAGGGAGTGGTCAACTGTGCAGTTTTTGTCCGGTCTGCTGTAGACGTTGGCCAAGGTGTCTGTGGCCAAGAGACGGGCTAGCTGGAGGAAGAAGATATCGCTGTCTGCTGTTGGACTACCAGGCTGTCTGCGGTTCGGGAGGCAGTTACGTGTGTTCTGCAGAAGAGGAAGAGGGTGTCCAATACACATTACAGACTGCATATCCTTTGAACTGAGAAAAAAACATTTAACAAAGAATTTGTGGTGGTGAAAAGGACTGTGAAAAGACTTTTACATTTTCATAAACATGTCACAGCCAGAGGAAGAAGCGGGGGTAGTACAGTGTGCGGCTAGTACACGGGGTACGGGTAATGTGCAAGAACAGATACAAGAGCTCGGTAGACAGCATGCTGAAGCTATGGCAGCTATTGCCAACTTGAGTAGAGAACCAACTAGGTCCTATGTGTATGTGCCCAGAGAACGTCACATTCAGCCCTTTAGTGGTGATCTTGGAAAAGACGATAGAAATGTGGATGAGTTTATCGAAGAGGTGGAAAGGGTACTGCTCGTACGAAACCAGACACCTGAAAACCAAGCTGATTTTGTTCTTTCCTGCTAAAAGGTGCTGCTGTGGAAGAGGTTAGGTTAAGGAAGGAGGGTCAGTCTCTGCAACAGAAGACATCTTTTCTTACCTTAGGGAGGCCTTTAGGAAAAGCGTAGTCCTGCCCAGTTATTACAGACCTTCTATACCCGTAAACAGTTAGAAGGAGAAGACCTTCGTGCATACTCTCATGCCTTGTCGCAAATATTGAACTCTGTGTTTAAGCAGTCACCTGATGCCATTGCAAATATGAATATTGCTTTACGAGACCAGTTTATTGAGGGAGTAAGAGATGCTGCACTCAGGAGGGAGCTTCGTAAGTTGGTGAGGGACACCAGCAGTCAACTTTGATTGAAGTAAGAGATTAAGCTTTATTATGGTCTTTTGAAGATCCTAAATGTCGTGCTAGTAAAGTAGCCCTTAACCGTAATGTAAACACTGAAGCTACAGAAGCCCAATGTGCGGCCATGGTAATGCCTGCAACGAGCTCTGTTATGCTTGACGAAGTTTTAAAAGTAGTGGCGGAGCAAGGCAAAGCAATCGGGGAGTTAACTCAAGCTGTTCAAAAATTGACTCTACATTGCACTCAACCTGAATCAGTGAATCGAATTAGATCTAAGATGCAGCCACGTTTTACTGATGACGGCCAGCCTATCTGCTTTAAGTGTAATGGGTGGGGCACATAGCCAAAAACTGTGTGAGAAAAAGCAAACCAGCCGTCGAGGATGTTCCATTCTCCATGCCACAGGAATGCACACCTCGATCGCTGTGAGTCAGGCGATGCGAGGGCAGTCTATTGGCTCAACTCAGATCTCAGATCGTGACCGAATACTTAAACATGCTGTAGGAAAGTGTCCTGTAGTTGACTTGAAAATTGGTGGAGTGGATGTTTCGTGTTTACTTGACACCGAGCCAAGTCAGTACACCACGGAGCATTTCTTTAAAGAGCACTTGGCGGGTGAAGAGAAAGATATGCTTTCTACGACTGGTTGGCTCAAAATTACAGCTGCCAATGGATTAGACATCCCATACCTTGGCTATCTTGAGTTAACTGTTGAAACAATGGGTATCACCTTACCAGAGTGTTTTTTTAATAGTCCGGGACACACAAAGCTCTTCTGCTGAGCCAGCCCTCATTGGCATGAATATTATAGGCCGATGTAGACAGTTAGTTCATGCCGAGTTTGATACCACCCTAGGTGGGGAATTACAGTCTGACTGGAGGGAAGTCTTCCAGCAGATGCAGAGTGCCAGTAGACTGAGAGACGATTGTTGCACGTGTAGCTGGAAAAGAGACCGTGCATATTCCTACTTGGTCTGTTTCAACCTTGATGGTCAAAGGAAAAAAGAGTATGTTACCTGGGGATTATTCAAACTTGTTGTTGGAGCCTGGAAGCTCACCTTTACCTGGGGGCTTGATAGTGGTACCTTCCCTTGTCTCCATGGTAAAGCCATTTTTTCCTGTAAAAATTGTAAATTTCTCCACTGAAGATATATGGTTGCAGCCCCGCACCCGACTGGGTACTCTCTGTCCTGTTGAATCATTAAGCCCAACTGATGGTTGTGAAGTGAAATTCCAGAGAATCTCGGCTGGAGCGGAGGAGATAACTGTGAACAAAGAAGAGAGACAGGAATTGGTAAATACTTTACCAGACTTTCTTAACAAGATACAGTTAGCTGGTACAGCTGAGCAACAAATGGAGCTTAAAGCATTGCTATTGAGGTATGTTGATGTGTTTGCACTGGATGATGAGGAACTAGGGTTCTCCGACAGAGTGCAGCACGAGATCAGTCTGGTGGATGATATACCAATTTCTCAGCCCTATCGGCGAATCCCACCAACCCAGTATAGTGAAGTCAGGGAGCATATCACTAAACTTCTAAAGAAAGGAGTCATTAAGCCCAGCAATAGTGCTTATGCGTCGCCCATAGTACTGGTAAGAAAGACAGATGGAAGTCTTCGATTGTGTGTTGATTACAGAAAATTAAAATTCAAAGACAAAGCGAGATGCCTTTCCCTTGCCTCGCATTGACGAAAGTTTTGATGCATTGCAAGGTGCAAAGTTCTTCTCAACCATTGATTTGGCCAGTGGGTATCATCAGGTGGCTGTGCGTGAGCAAGAAAACCTAAAACAGCGTTCACAACCCCTTTTGGTATATTTGAATACTCGTATGCCTTTCGGGTCTGTAATGGGCCATCCACTTCCAGCGCCTGATGCAATCTACTATGGGAGATTTGATCTTCCAGATCCTGCTAGTCTATCTTGATGATATACTTGTGTATTCCTCTACTTTCCATGAACATCTCCAGAGACTTGATGTTGTGTTTAGTAGATTAAAGGAAACAGGGCTCAAAGTGAAGCTTGAAAAGTGCCATTTTCTCCAAGGAGAGGTAAAGTTCTTGGGTCATCAAATCTCAGCCCAAGGCATTGGGACTGACCCTGAGAAAGTCGAGGCTGTGAAAAGTTGGACAACTCCTGGTACAGTAAAGGAGTTAAGATCATTTCTAGGCTTCTGTAGTTATTACAGAAAGTTTATTGAGGGTTTTCCAAAATTGCCGCCCTCTACATGATTTGGTTACTTTGTGCCTGAGGAGGCAGGGTATGGTCAGAAAGTCTGAGTTTTTTCAATGTGGTCTGCAGAGTGTCAGACAGCCTTTGAACTGTTAAAGGAGAAGCTTACGCCTGCTCCCATCTTAGGCTATGCAGACTTTCTCTTCCATTTATAGTTGAGACAGATGCTAGTAGTGAGGGACTCGGTGCAGTCCTCTACCAGCAACAAGGTGACTGTAAGAGAGTGATTGCCTATGCTAGTAGGAGGCTACGCAATGCGGAGAAGAACGACCGGAACTATAGTAGTATGAAGCTTGAACTACTAGCTCTCAAATGGGCTGTTTCTGAAAAGTTTCGGGGGTATTTGTTGGGCGCAAATTTTGTAGTTGTCACTGATAACAATCCAATATGTCATCTGAAAACAGCTAAATTGGGTGCTATCGAGCAAAGATGGGTGGCCCAGTTAGCCGTTTTCGATTTTGAGGTTAAGTACCGGCCGGGACGGCATAATGCTGCTGCCGATGCCCTCTCTAGACAGCCATTAGCAGGGGAGCCTGCTAATCCTGAGGATGTGGAATACGATGACTGTGTAACCATTTGTAATGTGGTCAACAAAGGTACACCTTTAGATCCGGAATTGTTGACAGCTGGTGATCAGTGCTGTAAAGTTAGACAGATCTGAGCGGTGGAGGGTGGACCCAGAGGGGATGGTGCTAATGCTCAGGGAGGTACATTCACTCTTCCAGGCTATACCAAGGGTCAGTTAAGGGATTTCCAGCTAAAAGACTTGATTCTCTGCTCTTTCAGGAAATTTTGGGATCTTAAGCGAAAGCCCACAAGTCAGGAACGACTCAGCCTTCCTAAGCCTGTGTTGTCACTGCTAAAGCAGTGGAAATACATTAGAGAGTCAGATGGTTTGCTCTATCGCTTCGTGGATGATCTTCGCCTTGGTGAGTGTCAGCAACTACTCTTGCCTGCCTGTTTAAAAAATCAAGTCCTGAGAGTGTCCATGATAAAATGGGACACCAGGGTATCGAACGCACCCTCAATCTGTTGAGGCAGAGATGCTTCTGGGTTGGCATGTATGAAGAGGTCGAGAGCTGGGTCAAAAAGTGTCAACGGTGTATTTTAACCAAGATGCCGCAGCCGAAAATCCATCCTCCTATGAAGCCATTCTTAGCTTCAAGACCTTTAGAAGTGGTGGCGGTGGATTATACAGTGCTCGAGCCTGCCTCAGATGGACGCGAGAATGTGTTGATTGTCACCGATGTGTTTACAAAATTTACACAGGCATTTCCCACCAGAGACCAGCGGGCTGACACCACAGCCAAGGTTTTACTGAAAGATTGGTTCATGAAGTATGGGGTGCCAGAGAGGTTACATTCAGATCAGGGAAGAAATTTTGAAAGCGAGGTGATAGCTGAGTTGTGTCGACTGTATGGAGTGAGGAAAACACGCACGACTCCTTACCGCCCACAAGGCAATGCACAGTGTGAACGATTTAATAGGACGCTTCATGAGTTAAGAACACTTCCTCCTGAAAAGAAAAACGATGGCCAGAACACCTCCCAGAGTTGATCTATGCATACAATGTAACTCCTCATGCAACAACTGGGTACTCACCCTATTTCTTGCTGTTTGGTGTAGAACCACGCTCACCCATTGATTCTCTTCTAGGCCAGGAACAAGCTGTAGATAGAGGACAGGATTGGTTAGTCATTCACCAAAGCCGACTCAGAGAAGCTCATGAAAGAGCCAGAGAATACGCAGAGCAGAAGGCTGCTGAACGGCTTGCTCCGTTAAATGACAAGGTTTACTGTCCTACCATTAGTGTTGATCAAACAGTGTATTTGCGTCACCGACCTGCAGGCAGAAACAAAATACAGGATGCGTGGGCTCCTACAGTATATCGGGTGGTAGAAGCACAGGGCACCACATTTACGGTTGAGCCTCTGGAGGGGGGTCCATATAGGAGAGTCCACCGAGTTGACTTGCGCCCTTGTGTGAATCCTGTTGTTGAGCTGGCGGCAACAGAGGCTAGTTTGGAAGCTCCAGCAACTCAGTTTTCACCTGAGAAGGGTGGAGTTGAAAATGTTGACTCAGAGTGTGTGGTATTGGAAGAGGTCACCTGGCCTCTGGAAGAGATAAGAAATGCAGATGTCTCCAGGTCAGCAGAGGAACCGTTTGCTGTTGAATCTGATCTTGTTCAAGATGGTGGTGAACAGCATGCATCTGAATCAGAAGAATCAATGGAACACATCCATTCCCCTGTAATAAACAACCATTTGTCTAAAAGGCCTGTTCCCACACCCAGAAGGACTAACCGAGCAAATGCTGGTATGCATTCTAACCTGTGTCATGAACCAAGATCAGCATGTAATTCTGTTTCACTCAGTCCTGAAGTTTTTTCCCAGGTCCTAACAAGCCTTGGTACTGTGTTCTTCAGAGAAGCCGTGAAGGAAGTTAAGAATATGCAATAAGTCATTGAGGACAATGATTTCTTAGCAGGGGAGAATGTGGCCAGTTTGTAGAACTAGGCACTGTTTCTGTATTGTTTCAAAATGTTTGTGGCTCCTTTAAGAGATCCCCTTTCTCTGCTCATGAGACTTCCTTATGCGTGTGACCGTTTAGCCATTTTTGCCATAATTCGATGAAGCAGCCGATTGCCATGTTGTCGTGTGAGCATCGGGGAGATTTATTAGGGAATAATGCTGTCTTTCTGGGTAAATTTGATATCTGTGGAACCCAGAGACCTGTTTGAGTGCATTTTTGATGTGTAATTCTCCGTAGATGAGATCGGATTGTGTGTGTGAGCCGCTTTAACCGAGTGACGAGTGATAGCGGAAATTTCCGGTGTAAGTTCAGTATTTCATTGTTCTATTCATGTGTTTTCATCTGAAAATGTACAAATGCTATCAATACTGTTAAACTTGTGTATTAATGCACAAGTACATAAATACAATGTGTGTTTATGTGAAAATGTGGTTATTGTGAAAACAAAGTTAATATGACTTTATTAATGTGTTTCTTTTGTCTCTTCTTTGTACCATAGCACTACCGTATTCTTTACTGTCAGTGCCTTATTTTGTACTGTGTTTGTATAAGGATTCAGTATTTTGGTATAAGGAAAAAAAAGGGTTTCTTTAAGTTTTATTTTGTACTTTGTCTATACGGCCTGATCAAGTGTGTAAGATAACTTTTTTTCTTTGGTTTTGCTCACTCCAGAGAAATATATTAGGAGTGCGTGTACTGTTTTTTACCAGTGTTTATCTTCCATAAATCACTAAGATTTAATTTTGTTACACTAAAATTGGAGAAAGGTTGTGTTGTTTTATTTTTGTATTATTCTGTGAATTACACTGTAATTCTTATAGAGTAATTGGGATAATTTTCTTATTTTGCTCCTTTGCTATTGTCTTAATGTATGTATAATTATTCTATCATTTGTGCTCAGGGTTGTTCCCACCGACCGCTGTAAACTCTTTAAAATAACAAAACAGCAGTCAGATAAAACCCTTTTCAAACAAATTTATCTGTGCCGTGTGTGCTTCTCTTTCCTGTCCACCGGTTACATATATATATATATATATATATATATATATATATATATATATATATATATATATATATATATATTAGAGGTGGGCATAGATCATTTTTTTAATCTAGATTAATTTTGGAATTAATCTAGATTAATCTAGATTAAAATGGCTCATTTGAATTCTGCCGAAGGCATTCAGAATATGTGTGCTACCCAAATAATGACTAAAAGTAAGTCTTTGAGAACGGGTTTCTCAAGCCAGGTGGCGATTAGACCAGGGCTCATCTCCTGTTTCCAAAATGCATCACAAACTTTAATCTCTTCCCGTCCCAATCCCACGAAAAAACTGGAGGAAAATCCCGTTCCACTCCCGGAAGAATGACTCCCATTCCCTCCCACTCCCGTGTTGTTGTTTTTTGTTTTTTTGCCGATAACTGTCAATTACAGTAAAAATATAGTACAGATCACAGCGTGCCCACCTTATTAGTTGAATAAAAACCCAAAATGTCATTTTTTGTTATTATATTGAACTGAAAGCCATCTTATTATGCACAGTGTTGCACAGATTAAATTTCATGTAAATCATCCATGCTAACACACGCGTCTTCTATTTTTATTTTTTAGACATTTCACTCTCTATGGATATATTTTTCAAAGACGGAGTTTCTAAGTTTCTCGCTCAAGTTCACGAGACCTAAAGCGCATCCTGTTTGCTTAAAAGCGCAACGTTTCGTTGTTATTCTGAGTGCACACAAATAAACGTAGAGTCTTTACAGATTCGAAAGATGTATTAGGCTACTTTTATCTGTATGACCAAAATGACGGAGATTTTAAGAGCAAGTGAGCGCACCGAGCCTGTCCTGCAGCAAACGCTGCCCACACAAACACTTCAATAGCGCACATTTCTCTAGGTTAACATCATATTGAGAGCCATGTAAAGTTGTTACTACATACATCTTTCAGATGAAAAGCCATATTTGAGGTTGATGAATGATAGGTGAGCGTTTGGATGTCCTGCCCGATTGTATTACCACATAGACCAGCCATTAACAATCTGTCCATCACGGACTGCGAGCCTCTAGTTCAAGACTCGCTTCGCCCCTACAGTGCAATTCGGCTAGGTATACATCCGCTAAAATATCAGGGTGAAAGTCGTCATAGCTTGCGTAGTATAGACCCAGCTCCCAACCCAACTTTGAGAATAGATTAACGGCGATATTTTTTTTATCGCCGATAAGAGTCTCACGTTAACGCAGCACGTTAACGCCGATAACGGCCCACCACTAATATATATATATATATATTTTACGAAGCACTAAAACGCCGCTGTAAATTTGCATGGTTGTGGAGACAAAGAGGAGGGAGTTGCTTTATTTGGTTGTCTGCGTTTAAAGCAAACATTCACTATTTTATTACAGAAAACACATACAGGTCGGGAGACTCAGGCACCGTGGACTGGTAATTGAAAAGGACATATTTTATTACATAACAGAACAATTCTTAGAGCAATTATTGCCATCTTTTTTGTTTTGTTTTTCTCCCTGTGTCTGTAGTCATCCAGACATGATTGACGTCATGCCTGAATGGATTCTGAGAGATGATATTGTTTTGGGTGATACATATTGATTCCTTTTTCAATGTGCATACTCAAAATTGGTCAAGAACGTATAATGTCTTTAAAAAAAAATACTTTGATGCTTAATCACAGTGCACTCAGGCAAACATTGTTCTTGATGGATATTTTAATTGTTCGGTTAATCCAGATTTGAATAGGAATCACGATGAACCTCATCCATCTGCTGAAAATTGAAAGAGATGAATGATCATAATTAAGTTGATTTGAGGAGGGAGGCCTTTCCTGGGGTTAGAAAATAAACAGGATTAAAAGCTAATTCTAATAATATATAAGGAGCTGGGCTTGGCCATTTCTATGTTAAGAAAGACAATGGGGTTATTTTATTCATTATTATTATCATTTTTAGATTGATTTTGCCATCTCTGTATTGTTCAGATCATGTACCTTAGATTATGTTTGGTCTTTCTGTACTAAAGAATCTTGGTGGAGGTGGTCTTGACAAGCAATCGTTTTTAATGAAGGAGTCAAATGTAGAACAAATATTATTGTTTGCCTTTCAGTCTTTATGTATCAGTGATCAAATCGTGGGATTGTTTTAAAGTGTTAAAACAAGAATATATGGCATTATGGTGTTGACGAACCTATTTTTTAATCCACTTTTTTTTTAAATGACATCTTCTTTAATCATTACATTTTTGAATGCTAGGATTTCCAAAGTTATGGATTTGATTGATTTAACATAAGACCAGTGGCAAACTATACATGAACTTGATTAATAAGTTGAGTTACCTTCTGTTAGGATTGTGGAGGGATTAGTCAAGAATCTCAAATTACCATTTCCTCCCATGTTGATTTATTTGAATAATAATGTCCTACTGAAAGGCTTTTATTCCTCGGACATTTGCTGAGTTTCAGGTGTTCTTAAAGTCTGGTAATCTGTTGATGACACGAATATCCATTCTGGAGATTACTCTACATCTTCAGTGGAAATTATTGCATTTCATTGTAGCCTCAAACTCTTATTTCAAAACTTAGTTGACACTGTTTTACCAATATGTCCTTTTTTAATGCAATATATACTGTTTTTCATGTGTGTTATGTGTGTTATGGACTCGGCTCATTGATTGAATTGTGGAAAGTTATTGTAAACTGTGGTTTCTCATACCAGTAGTCTATTTACATTGGGCTGTGGATATAAGCAACAACAGTGTATACTTGCCATTTTTAATAGGGCAAGCTAAACTAGCAATTTTCAAGTCTCATCGGTGCAAAAATGCTGGTGAGGATACATGTATGGTGACATTATTTAAAGAGATAGTTCACCCAAAAATAAAAACGAACCCATGATTTACTCACTCTCAAGCCTCCTGGGTGTGTATGGGTTTCCTCTTTCAGATGAATACAATCCGAGTTATATTTTAAATAATAATAAAATAATAATGGCAGTTGGGGGCCTTCTGAAGTGAATAGATGTGTTTGTGTAAGAATTATATTTTTGAAACTTTAAATATACACGCTAAATATTGGAAATGTGACAAACGCGGAAATGCTGAAGAGAGAGCAAAACTGGTCACAAATTAGACGTACAAACAGGGAGATACGTGTGTATATTAGCTTCATGTTTTGTGTGTAGATATGTTTGTTGTGGACAGGAACAGAACACGGAAGTATGAGAGAAGCTTGTCAAGAAGGCAACACAATGCATTAAGAGAAGAGGGTTTTTGAACAGGATAATGTGCCATTTTTTTCTTATCATCCAATTCAAAAAGTTTACACCCTCAGGCACTTAATGCGTTGTGTTGCCTTGTTAAGAATCAGTAAATGTTTCCACCTTTTGTAATAGTTGTGTATGAGTCCCTCAGTTGTCCACAGTGTGGAAAGATGGATCTTGGAAAGGGTTCAAATACGCAGATGCTGGAAAACCAAAGAATGTGCAGGAGCTGGAGGATTTTTCTGAAGAACAGCTCAGGAAAAACAAGAGACTCATGAACCACTATCACTAAACACGTGAGAGGAGGCTACGTCACCATAGAAGTGTGACTCCAACTTAAATTAAAATGGAATGACACTCTTATTCACTTAACCAAGGCTAGCAACAATATGTTCTGTTTAGCCACTGCAGTTTGCTCAGAGACTTCAGTATGTGATTATGTGGTAGCAACCAGAAACTAGAAACCCTGGTAAATTAACATTGCAAATTATGAACAGTTACCTTGCTGAATTGAATAAAGTGTTTAAAAAACACTTAAATTACGGTATTGTGATGCACAGTACAAAACAGTATTTACCCGCCAATGACCACGATGCTTTGCAGCTCTACAGCAACATGCTGTATGCACGTTCTACAGTGAACATTTGTTCATTGTACATTATTAGTGTTTTGAAAACTACAGAAGTGTGTTATAATGTTGTTTTAGGATGATTTTGTGTTTAAAAGTCTGTCAGAAATGTCTCTGTGTATCTGATGGCAGATGTCACAGCAGGAGCAGTGACGGAAACAGCTGATGATGCAAAACATTAAACCCTACATAGACCATAGTCTCATTCAACAACGTTAACTTCAATCTTTGTGGACTTCGAGACATTAGGCCTTTGAATTGAAACACAGTTACAGTTGAACTTTCCTGCAACACAACTAAGACTGAATGAAATATAGTCAAATGTTACTAGAATAACACTCATGGTTTATGCCTGCGTTTGACATCAGAGATGTAAATACTGTCCTGCCTGAAGGTCTAAATGTGGTGCGTATTAAGCAAATGAATGAGGATGTGTTTACATGCAAACATATTTATGTTTTATAAACAAGCAAAAAAAAAAACGGCAAACACCAGGAATATGAAATGAAACACAATTTGCATTCTGTCCAATCACAATCATGTATTTGAGGAAAATCAGACAATTATCTTCAGAAACAGAAGCAGATGATGTTTTATTTCAGATTGGATGAGAGTCTTTACTAACATTATAAATGTCCCTCAGAGGAATAAATACACAATATGAGCAGATTAATGCAGGCTGGTCAGAGTCTTCATCTCGTGTCTGTTTGCTGTCAAGGGAAGGATTACAAATGTTATTTTAAATGTTTAATTTAGATATTTTCTTACTAAGAAAGTGTATCAGGAAATTCAGGTGTTTGAGATCGCTTCCTGACCATTTGAGCTCGACAGCTGTGCCTTTGTCTCTATTATAATGGCAAGATCAATGAGTCAGACTACTGAGAGATTGAACCTTTGATCTGCAAATGACTTTGTCCTGGCCAGATGTGGATTCGTTAGGTTTATTGCCCTCAGAGGCTTGCTTTGTTTGATGTTTGTCTCCACCTCAAAAAAGTCCCTCCTCCAAAAATACCTATAAGACAACCTGTAAATTACTTAAGAAGGAGATTTTTCGATGACTACAGATAACAAGACATGTCATAGAATAAAGAAATTCTGCTGACAATCCAATCCGAAGTCTCCTGGTCTTCTCTTCTGAGTTTTCTACTTTAGAAGAACAGAGTTTTCAACACAAGTCAAGTCACCTTTATTTATATAGCGCTTTTAACAATACAAATTGTGTCAAAGCAACTGCACAATATCAAAATAGGACCCCCAAAATAGGGGGGGGGTGCAGTTCCCCTCCGGCCAGACGAACCAGTAGTTTGTTCCAACTGCAGCAAAGTCAGAGTGTAAGTGGTCCACTGGTTCCAGAGGTCTTTCCCCGATGGCTGTCTAGGTGACGATGTCTTCACTGGGGATCTGTCTCTGGGGCTCATGTAGATGTCCTGGTCTCCGCTGACGTTCAGAGCAGCAGAGGTCGTCTCTAGGTGATGATCCACCATCTGATTTTGATACAGACTGGATATTGGTGACTGCAGTGATCATCTGATCTGGATAAGGACTGGATCGGGTGGCTATGGTGACCTCAGAATAAGAAAGAAAAGGGCTAATATTAGCGTAGATGTCAATCTTGTTACGATGTAACAAGTACATCGTGTTTTATGGCTACCTGGATGGTTACCCAACACCGCGGCGCCATCTTAAGTTTTGCTAATGATTTGATTAATTAGTCTTCACTAATGAACTCAACCCTCATCAGTCAGATCATTAGTGAGTTGTTTGTTTTAAAAAAGCATAATGTAAAAAGTGAACCAACAGAAAAATATACAAATGCATTTCAAACTGAATACAGTTATGCTGCCTACCTATAATATTATAATAGCTGCTTAGTTGTGTAAAATGTAAATTAAGATTGTTCATATTTATGCAATTCTGTTAAATAAGCATAATTTTCACATTGAATAACACTGACAGACACAGATGTCTGTACTGAAATAAGTGGAAAGAGATGGACAAATAAACAAATATAGAGGAAGTAAAACATGATATAGGGGTTTTATATTAGTAAACAAATGATGTGACGCTGAATGACGGATGAAAGCAGATATAATAATCAGATAGTTTAAAGCTGCAGACAGAAACATCAGATTCAGGACAAACACACCACCTCTAAAGTAAGAACAACTTACACCTTCATTCTTCATCTAGAATAGACTTTGAGATGTGAATATTATCTGAATTGTTGTGAATCCTTTTATGCCGCTAATATGTTTTTTTTGTTTTTATGTCATAATGATTTACTGTAAGATGAAAATTAGAGTGTTTGAGTTTTTTATGTGTTTCTTTCTCAGAATGGACCGTACTCTATATTTTCTTCTTCTCACTGGTCAGTGTGTTTGTGATTTTATTTATGGTTTCTAGCTTTATTATGTTTGATTCTGTTCTGAAAAGCATTAAAGCAAAGCGTCTCTTTCACAGCTCTCTGCTCCGTATCTGAATGTGTTCAGCGTCAGTATCACTTTATAAATGAGATGAAGACCTGGACTGAAGCTCAGAGATACTGCAGAGAGAAATACACAGATCTGGCCACCGCTGACGACATGAATGACATGAACGAGCTGAAGAAGAATCTGAATGATGGACGTGTCTGGATCGGGTTGCAGAAGACGGGTCGTGATGAATGGCACTGGTCTTCAGGTGAACCTGCGCTGTATCTGAACTGGGCTCCTGGACAACCAAATCGTGGTAATGAAGAATGTGCTATGATGACAAATGGACAATGGCATGATGATGATTGTATGAAGACACTGACTTTCATCTGCAATTCATCCAATAACAGTGAGTGCATCTCTCTAGAATGACAACAAACATTAATATATAAAACATGCATAAAGTTTTTCAACTCTGCTCCTGGAGACCCACTGGCTGTAAAGTTTATATCAACCTGCTTCAGCTTGTGATTTCAACTGATCCTGAAGAGCTTGATTTGCTGGTTCAGGTGTGTTTGAACATCTGCAGGACTGTGGCTCTCCAGAACCAAAGCTTTGACAAAAACGAATTGCTTCCACTTTTTAACGTGGTCATAAATCTAAACAACTTGAAGTCGATTTTTGTAGAGAGAAAAAGAAAAGGAATTTCATTGAACGTATATTGATTGCTTTATTACTATAACTGTGGAAATCTTCCATTAGAGCAAATCTTTTTTTTTCATAAATTTTATAAATTATGAATTAAAAAATGTCAAACAATGGTTTTGTATTTAAAAAAAATGATAACAAATAGTATAATTTGTATCGTTTAATCAAACATCATTAAAACTCATTCATTAAAAGTAATTAAAAACTAATAGCAATTCATTTTTGAACAACACTTTATGGAATGATGCCCCTTCTTGATGTTTACGAACAAAACTCTTGTTCAGTTCATCTTGTCAGTATGATTTTATTGTGCTCACTTTTACCCATGTTACAATATTTAGTTTTTTATCAAAAATGAGCTTTTTATGTAGATGTTTGAAACAAACACATTGTGATCATTAGCTGCAGAGTCTGTGATAAACCACCTGAACATCTCGAGCTGTGTGATATATTCAGCTTTCAGTCTCTCAACACAAAACCAGTCTTTAAATGACGTGTTTCTGATGTTTCCACCGCTGCTCTTGTTCACATCCAAACCATAAAGCAGCATACGAATAATGAACAAACTGATTCATGAATCTGTTTTCGTGTGTTTTTCTTAAAGCGAACACAGGACTCGTCTTTGTCAATCAGACAATGAACTGGAGAGATGCTCAGAGTTACTGCAGACAGAATCACATTGATCTGGTCAGTGTAAGGAACCAGAATGAGAGTCTACAGGTTCAGCGGTTCATTAGTGATAAAGGGTCATCTGGATCACATGTCTGGATCGGTCTGTTCAGAGACTCATGGCAGTGGTCAGATCAGAGTAACTCTTCATTCAGATACTGGAACACTGGTGAACCTAATAATGTTGGAGGAGTTGAAAACTGTACAGCTGTTGAACATAATGTTCAGGGACAATGGATTGACATCTCTTGTACCAATACGTTTCCTTTTGTGTGTCATGAAGGTGAGTAGATCCTCACAAAACACACACAATCCATCATCACCTCCAGATCTCTTAAAGTGTCTGACATGACAAATTCATCCACCGTTTGTTCTGCATGTTGTTTTTGATCAGTCTCTCTCTAGTTTCTGCTTGTGCTTTGTTTGGTTTCCAGATAAACTGATTGTGATCAGAGAGAATCTGACGTGGTCTGAAGCTCTGAGATACTGCAGACAGAATCATGTGGATCTGGTCTCGGTTCATTCAGAAGAGATTCAGCGTCGTGTGATGAACGTGGTTAAACTAGCATCTACTGCGGAGGTGTGGTTGGGTTTACACAACTACTGTATCATGAACATGTGGCTCTGGGTGAGTGGAGAGATCGTGTGCTATCAGAACTGGGCTCCAGGGAACGGAACGACACCAGAAAACTGCAGACTTGAGAACAGAAAAGGAGCAGTTCAGTCTGGAGGAGATCAGCGCTGGATCAGCCGTCCTGAAACCCACAAACTCAACTTCATCTGCAGCAGATATTAACAGACCTTTAATGTAAGAGATACAATGCTTGTGTGCTCCTTAAACTCAATTAATCATGTTGTAAAGCAATAATTGTACATATAATAATTTCTAACTCAGCAGACAGTTGCACCTGAAGGTTAAAAGCAGAAATATTTTGCTCAGATGTTTGTTCATATAGTTCAAAACAATAACTGTTATTGACTGCACTGTAAATTGTATGAATTGTTCTGTTGAAGGTCTGTTTTTCTGCAGATGGGTGAATTTCTGTTGATGTATCCGTGTGATTCCTGTGGGTTTGCTCCATATTAAGAGTCTCAATGGCCAGAATAGCTGGTAACATATTTTGCTTTTTGAAATTCTTTACATTCATATATACTCATTATTAGATATACTATTATAATGTTTTCTTTCTATTTTATTATGAGATAATTCAATCATTTAAGTTCATTATTTGTGTTTCAAGGATCTCTGTTTGCTGGAGTGAATTCTTCTTTAGCTCTTATATTATTGATAAATCATGTCTTTAGATTATAAATGACTATAATCACTATAGTGAGCACCAGCATTATGTGCTTTAGCTAATTTGAATATAGTTTATTCTTTAAACAGAGAAGGTTGGATGTAAAATATTTACAATGTTTGTGCAAAATATAAAAGTAAAACTTAAAAGTCAACAACAGCAGCTCAAATAAAATCCTGTAAAACCAGCAATCTCATCTCATTTGATTATTTTTAATTATCATTACATTTCAACAGTGAGCAAAAATAAAAATCCTATTTAAAAACATTTTCAGGCTTAGTGTAACTTTGTTGTTGTTGTTGTTGTTTATGTTGTCGTTGTTGTTGTTTCTGTTGTCGTTGTTGTTGTTTCTGTTGTTGTTGTTGTTGTTTCTGTTGTTGTTGTCATTGTTGTTGTTGTTGTTTATGTTGTTGTTGTTGTTGTTTCTATTATTGTTGTTGTTGTTGTTGTTTCTGTTGTCGTTGTTTGAGCTGATGAACAATCACAATTAAACATTCATTATCTACATTTATTATTGGCAATGTTTACAACTTGATTCCCATAAAAATAAGAAAAAAATATATTGACATACTTACAAATATATATTTAAGACAGTTTTGTAAAAAAAAAAAATGTTTTGAATATGTTTTGTTCATTCACTATTAAGACTAACAAATAAGATGTATATACAAATTTAGACTTTTCACAAACAAAATCTTCTAAAAATTGTAACAAGTTTTAATGCTCACATTCCAGCCAATCACAATCAAGTATTTAGATAAAATAAGACACTTTTTATTCTGAAACAGCAGCAGCAGAATATAATATAATTTCTGTTGGGATACTGAGAGTCCAACAACATTTGCTAACATAAATGGACCTCAGGAGAATAGATATGAGCACTTTAATGCAGGGTGATGAGGGTCTTCATCTCGTCTCTGTTTTGCACATCTGCCATGGTCTCGTCTTCAGCACCAGGGGTCTCGTCTCTCGCCCCGTCCCCTTTACGACTCAGTTTGACGGACAGCTTGGTGAAAACAGAGCTCTCTGCATTAGAGCCGCGACTGCTGCGGGTGGAGGCCGACTCGAGTTGGTTCCTTCAAGAGTTTGGCCATGAAGCCCAGACCAGCCTGACGGATGTGAGAGCTGCCGGCAAACACGCACAGGACGGGTTCACGCTGCTGCTCATGAAGGCGAAAGCTGTCACGTTAGGACGGGCCACTTTTGCAGCTTTTAAAACAGAAGATGAGGAGCCCTGCATCACACCAATCACCTGTGACAACAGACCAACAAGAAAGAGAAATGAGAAGCGCTTTTGTGAGCTGACATAAAATGAGAAAAAATTACCCTTATTGAACATATAGTCTACTTTATATTTCATACATAAGAAAATAACTGACAGTGTGTTAGAGTATGCAAGCGAGGCTGAGTCTCCTTAATAATTTATTAAAAGTAGGGAAGTCCCGAGCCGATCTCAAGGATCGGGGCAGATCAAACTATATTTTTTTTACTGATCATATCGGCTCTCCTCAGCCTGATCCTTATTTTATGTCAGCTGTAATGCCTATGACGTGCAGTAGGTGGACGTATTTTCCTTCTAGTAGATTTGGCAACCGCTAATAAAAGGAAAATAAGACACTCAAATATGTGTGTTCAGCCACCATTAAAATCAAAAGAAGAGTTTGTTCTTAAGAACTAATGAGGTTGTTCTAGTATGTCACACACATTTGAGCTTGTGTGTTCAGTGTATTTGATGCATGCTTTTCTAACGATCAGTCATACATTTACTTTCTAACGTCACAGATGCAGATGTCATTGTCATAACGCATTGCATCTTGTCAGACTGGCATTCTGACACAGCAAGCTTCTAAACTTATCTCCACTTTTTTACCTTTATATTTCACTTATATAATGTCCAAAAAAGGATGTACCCTAAAAGCTGGAAGAACAGTTCACTTCCAGTGACTCCTCTTCAGTGTGGAAAGGCCTGAAAGCCATCACCAAGTACAGGACACCACCCCCAGCACTGAGGTGAATCAACAACTTGCTGAAGACCTGAATGAGATTTAATGAAGATTTGAAATCCCCACACCCATCCAGACTATCTCTACACAACCATTAACAC
The DNA here is from genome assembly GCA_027564155.1 of Gymnocypris eckloni scoliostomus. Classification (NCBI taxonomy): domain Eukaryota; kingdom Metazoa; phylum Chordata; class Actinopteri; order Cypriniformes; family Cyprinidae; genus Gymnocypris; species Gymnocypris eckloni. The sequence goes on along the minus strand of CM050413.1, from coordinate 40,754,350 downwards.
CTCCAGCAACCCTCCCCTCACTCCTGTACTTCAGACCAGTGAAGAAGATGTGCACCAGGTCTGCAGGAAAATCAACAGAAGGAAAGCGAGTTATCACTTGGATAACTCGTTGTTGCTTGTTGAACTTGTTTACTTTTGATGAGTTTGAGCATGTGATGCGTGCTGTGAAAAGGTGTTTTGGAAATACTAAACCGCTTGGAAATAATGTACTCCAACCAATATGCACCTTATTGATGACCCGTGGCATTAATATACTGCATCTGTGTCAGCTCGTGATGTAGTAAAACTGCAGCTCGTCAATACATTTATTTTTTTGATCCATTTTATACAATCCACCAATTTAGCAATTTAGCAAGTGAACTTGCGCATAAACAATGGCAAGTTCAACAGTTTTTGTTCCATTCAGTTGTGGATACTGCTGATTCACCGAGACCGCCGCTCAGCAAAGAGACGTGCGTTTGCTTTCTTTTGAAAAAGTTTCCCCAGAAATACTTCGCTATTTAATGCATTTTTCCTTACAAATGGTTTTTATCAGCATAACTATTCGAGTAAATATGTAAAAGGTATGGCATGATGTCATCCTTATAGAACAACGTGCATTTATGTAAATATTGTAACAAATTATTCAAGTTTAGTTATCTTATTCTTAATTGCAAAACGCCAAAACTGTCACTGTTTTGGAGAAAAATGAGCTCTTATTTTAACCCATATCATGGTGTGTGATGCTGAACTATGAGTTTCTAATGTTGTTTGTATTTGCACTGTTCTAAACATTGATATTTTATGTGCAACAACAGCATGCTGTCTCAGTGGCCTTACACATGCTTTTAAATATTTTTTTGTATTTTGGGGATTATTGTACTGAGAATAACTTTAATCTTTTCTTCAACTGAATACTGTTTTGATGTATTAAAATAGTTGACAGTCAAAATTAAAACGGCTGGATGATATATATTCTTCATTCTTTACGACAAACAAGATACAGATTACAGAATGTGCAATGTTTTTTAAATGTATAAATTGCAGTGTACAGCATTTATTATGACGGGGTAGAATCAACAGCTCTGTACTCACTACTCAATACTCATGAGTACTTTTAAAAATGCTACTCTTTTGGCGCTTTTCCACTGCATGGTACGGCACGGTACGGTTCGGTACGGTTCACTTTTGGGGGGTTTTCCACTGGGTACTGTACCTGGTACCTGGTACTTTTTTAGTACCACCTCAGCCGAGGTTTTCATGCACCATTACCAAAACGTGACGTGTAAACTCTGCTGATCACTGATTGGCCGGAGAGAATAGTCATTACTGCATCACTACTGGTCCAAGAACTCTCTGACTCCTATGATCATTTCCCACAGTTCCGTGCTGAATTTAACTGTGTTCTGGAAAGCAACATCTGGCTCATGGACATTGTGTAGCTGGACATTTTCTAAACACACACAGAAACAGAAACACAGACACACACATGTTGGTTTTTATGGTTTACGGGGACTCTCCATAGGCGTAATGGTTTTTATACTGTACAAGCTGTATGTGCTATTGCCCTACACCTACCCTACACCTAAACTTAGCCCTCACAGGAGACGGTGCATTTCTACTTTCCCTCAAAAAAACTCACTCTGTATGATTTATAAGCATTTTAAATTACGGGGACACTGAAAATGTCCTCATAAATCACCTTCTCCTTGTAATACCTATGTCATACCCATGTCATTATACAAATTTGTGTCCTCATAAACCACATAAACATGCCCACACCCACACACACACACACACACACACACACACACACACACACACACACACACACACACACACACACACACACACAGACACATACACACACGCATGCACACACATACACACACACACACACGCACAGATACACACACACACACACACACACACACACATACCTTCAATGTCTGTAAATGTAGAATTCTGAAGAAATAAAACATAACAACGTAAATACAAGTTATATGTTTAATATAAGCTACTTGTACTGATGTTGTGTGTGGGATTTTTTTTCATTAAGAGTAGCCTAATACTGAATCAACCTTAAGCATTAATTTTGTTCCAAGAATAGGAAATATCTAACGTTAAAGATCAAAATAAGCGCTGCAGATATGTGAATGCGAGATTGGTTGCTGATGAGGTAAATAGACGCTCTCAAACTTTCTCTGCTGTATCTTTCCAATGGCTGTAGAAATGGTCATTAATTCTTGATTTGGGCACGGTGCAGGTAATAATATGATAAAATAATTCATGGCAACAAAGGTCTTCCTAAGTTGAAACGTCTTTCACAAACAATTTGATTCAACTTAATCCATGTTCTACTGTTACTATTGTCATTGTAGGCTTAGGCTTATTTTTCTATTGATTTTAATGAAAATACAAATTAATACAATTAGTTGTATTTATTTTCTGCTACAAAATTATAATTTATGTATTTTTTAACACCGCACCCCCAGCCCCCCATTTTTTCTTGGGCGACGCCTCTCAGCACCCCTACTTCCTGCGGTAACGATGGGTTCATAGACTTTCGTCTGTGTGCATTCCTGAACTTTTTGTTACCAGAGCACTAGAATGGACAGAGTCTAACTTTTCCCTTCTTTTTCCTGATGTTCTTTTTTTATAATTGAAGTGAGCTTTGAGGTGAACCTACTCTGAAATGTCAACATACATTTACACTTTGTAACTGTGCGGTTAAAAAAAAGAAGACACTGATTGGCATTTTGTTGTTGAGACTGAATTAAAACTGACTCAAATGTGTTGATTTTGTTGATTCAGACAGAGTTGATTGAACTTGTAATCAATTCTCTCCTTTTTTAAAAGAAAACAACAAAACCAATTTACATTCATTCAGTTTACATACACATTTTATTAGTTAAGTCAAAAGTGTTTGTTGCTTTGAGTCACTTATACTAAGGAGTGGGAGCGCCTAATCTGTCCTGTCAGATCTAGTGAGAGTGGGTTTTTGCAGACAGTTACATTTATTCCTGAGTTTCTGCACACACACACAGGCACACACTTCAGGTGGCTGCCGTGTACTAAATTAATCCTGAAGCCCACCTTGCCACATCTTGAGCATATTCATATTACAACACGATAGGCACAACATACAAGTGACACTTGTATAAAGACTAAAAGCATTGGGTGGGGGACTAGGATCCTGTTTCTCACTCAGTCTTCCTTAGATTAAGTGCAAAGTATCCCCCACAAGGCGGTGGTATATTCCCCTCTGCCACACACGAATTATGAAAAACAACATTTACTTAGATCATTTTTATTGAGGAGGCTCAGCCTCCCTTCCTTACTCTAAAACAGGGGTCTCCAAACTCGGTCCTGGACGGCTGGTGTCCTGCAGAGTTTAGCTCCAACACACCTGAAGCAGCTAATCAAGCTCTTACTAGGCATACTAGAAACATCCAGACAGGTGTGTTGAGGGTTGACTCTGCAAGACACCAGCCCTCCAGCACTGAGTTTGGAGACCCCTGCTTTAACAGACCGTCAATTGTTTTCTCATGTGTGAGATATAAATAGGCTTTGTTCAATTAGATCAGTTTTCTCTCATTTTATGTCAGCTCACAAAAGCACTTCTCATTTCTCTTTCTTGTTGGTCTGCTGTCACAGGTGATTGGTGTGATGCAGGGCTCCTCCTCTTCTGTTTTAAAATCTGCAAAAGTGGCCCGTCTTAACTTGACGGCGTTCGCCTTCATGAGCAGCAGCGTGAACAGAGGTGTAAAATACTTTAGTCATTTTTACTTGATTACTTTACTTAAGTATTATTTTGGGGAATTTTTACTTTATTCAAGCACAATTTAAACTAACTTCTTGTACTTTTGCTTGATTACATTTCTCAAAAGAAAAAAACTGTACTTTTTACTCCTTACCATTTTATTCCAACTTAAAAAGTACATAAATTTTTTATTTTATCTTATGCATTTTAAATGGTAAATGGAATCTCAAAAGTGCATGCTGGACGTGAGAACCAATGATCATTGTTTTCATGCATCAAGCAAACAGTTCTACTTCAGTTATAACTTTCATCAGGTCAATGTCTGGCTTCAAAGGTTCTCCATCAAATCTGATGCTTCATGTTGAGATAGCAAAGTTGTGTTTTGCCCCCAAAAAAGTGTATTCATTGTTCTTTCTATTTTGATAGAGCCATTAGCTGTGTAATATATTGGCTGAATGCATAATATTGAGTGCAAATAAAATCAGTGAGGAAATTGTAAACATTATTAATATTTTGGGGGGATTTTTATTATTAAATGTTACAAATCTCAAAAAAGGTTTTTAATTGAACATTGTATGTTTACTTAATTGTAATTCATGTTGATTCATGTTCTTACCAGGTAGTAGATGAGTTTGTCATTATGTGACTCATTGAGCAGGAATTCGGACTCTCAATGAATATTTTTAATATTAATAATTAGAAGATTTGTCCAAGAATTCATATAATTAGTCACTAATAATTGTATAGCAATGTTTTCTGAGAAAACCCCACAAAATGCCCCAAATAAACAATTAAAATATTACTTATGCTTTTAGACAGTGAACAACACAAAAGTGGTCTTTCAAAACGTAATGTAGAATTATGAGTATAAATTCAGCCCATTATTGTATTCTGTCTGAATCACATTTTATTATAAGTGATAGTTCACCCAAAAATAAAGATTATCATGTCATCCCAGATGTTTCTGACTTTTTCTTCAGGCAAACACAAGCAAATATTTTTAGTCTGTTTAATTCAAGGACAGGACCACTTTAGAAACCACACAAAGTGAACACGAAAAGTTTAAAATATTGATTAATTAACATTTTATAAGTCATATTCACTTTATGTAGTTTAATGGACGCCCATACTTGTCTTATAAGGAGAGATTATTTAGTTTAGATGATTTAAGATCTTAGTGTGTTCATCTGATAAATGAAAGTCACACATATACACTGACCAAAATTATAAATGCATCACTTTTGTTTTTGCCCCATTTTCATGAGCTGAACTCAAAGATCAAGTTTTTCTATGTACACATTATTTCTCAAATATTGTTCACAAATCTGTCTAAAGTGTTAGTGAACAGTAATCATCCACCTCACAGGTGTGGCATATCAAGATAATGATTAGACAGATGATTATTGCACAGTGCCTTAGGGTACAGCATAAAAAGGACCTCTATTTGCAAAAGTTTTATCACACAGCACATCAGATGTCAAAGTTTTGAGGGCATGCAATTTCATGCTGACTGCTGGAATGTCCACCAGAGCAGTGCCTGTGAATCGGTGTTCACACATGTCATCTGGCTTCTGAGTTTGGCAGTACATCAAGGACAAGCAGACCACATGTAACACACAAGCCCAGGCCTTACATCCAGCATCTTCACCCAAGATGTGAGACCAGCATGGACATTGCTGCAACAATGTGATAACCTAATTTTCTGCATCAGAAAGAGAAGCTCATCAAGCTGCATCTTTCATCAGCTCATCATGAATTCATCATCATCTGCAGGCAAATGTCACATTGAGCCCGGCACTTTGGAGATGTTCTCTTCACGGATGAACCCTTTCACTGTACAGGGCAGATGGCAGACAGCGTGATCTGTGGGTGACCTCTTGATGTCACTGGATCAACTCTATGATGGTGTTATGGTATGGGCACATGTTATGGACAACAAACACAGGTGCATTTTATTGATGGCAAAATTAAAAATACTGTGATGAGATCCATGCCCATTGTTGTGACATTCACACCATCACCTCATGTTGCAGCACAAATGCGAAAAAACACACAATGACAGTGCAAAACACAGTTCTTTGCATGGTCTAGGACATGTCACAGAGATGTTTGTGAGCTCACAGGCATTTCAGCGTGTTCCAGTTCTGCCAATATCCAGCAACTTCACAGCAGAAGAGAATAACCAGAATGCACAGACAATCAACAACTGATCAACTCGTGAAGGAGATGTGTGCATGTGAGTGAAATGGTGGTCAGGCAATCAGAGTTGATGGTGAAAAATCAACCAAATCATTTTGTAATGACAGCAATGGTGGTGAGTGAAATTCTTAAGGAGCGTGGACAGTGCAGAAAACAACAGATACATATATGGACAGACAGTGCAAAACAACAGCAATTTATATGGTCCAGACAGTGCAAAAACAACAACAGCAATTTACATAATTGTAAGACTGGTCACATACACACAGACTGTTTAATGACAGAGGCAGAAACAATACAGGCAATGGTCAGCACAAAACAGAATATCAATGACAGAGACGTAAACAATAATGTGTATACAGTCATACACATTCTGTAGTTACAGCATGGGTCAAAACAGAACAGATTAAAATGCAGAATGTCAGTGTGCAACAGATTATTCATATGCAGTGTGTGTGCTGCAGTGAGCAAAATGAGTGCAGGTGGTGAGGCAACTGAGTGTGAGTGAATGGTGACAGCTGTGTGTTGAATGGTGGATGATGTGAGTGAGTTATGATGTGAGATGTAGTCCATGTGATGCAGTTTTGAAAATGTCCAGTCATGACACATATGGACAGACAGTGCAAAACAACAACAGCATTACATATGGACAGACAGTGCAAAACAACAGCTTTACATATGGACAGACAGTGCAACAACAATTTACATATGGACAGTACATTTACAGACTGTACAGAAGACAATGTGCAAAATACACATACATACTCAGTGCAGTGTACTATAGAGACACACTAATTATCAGCGACACATACACCGTATGCATCTACATTATGTACACTATCTATACATAATGGTCTATACATAGTAATAATGTGAGGTGCAACAGATTATAAATTAACAGCAGATTGGTTGAGCAGCAGATAGCAAAGGTGCAACAGATTATTCATATGCAGTGTCGTGGATGTGCATTGTATGGTGTCCAGTGATAGCAGATAGGTTGTGTTAGTGCAGTGTGTGCGTGTAGTCCAGTTGAACTGTGTTAAAGTGCAGTGCATGGCATGTTGTGTGAGTGGGAGTGTGATGTAGGTGAGTTATTTTGTGACTGTTCATTAGCCTGATAGCCTGAGGGAAAAGCTGTCCCTCAGTCGGCTAGTGCGATCGGATGCTGCGGAAACGCCGCCTGAGGGCAACAGAGAGAGCAGTCTGGGACGGGTGGCTGGAGTCTTTGATAATCCTCCGGCTTTCCTTGTACACCGCCTGGTGTAGATATCCTGAGGAGGGAAGCTCACCTCCAACAATGTGGCGGGCAGTGCGACCCTTTGCAGAGCTGCGTTGCCAGTGCTGCAAACCAGGCGGTGATACAGCGGTCAGGATGCTCCACAGTGCAGGTGTAGAAGGACCTGAGGATTCTGGGGCTCGTTCCAAACTTCCTCAGCCGTCTCAGGAAGAAGAGACGCTGATGTGCCTTCTTCAGCACTGCATCTGTGTGAGACCATGTGAGATCCTCGGTGATGTGAACGCCGAGGAACTTAAGCTGGTCACCCGCTCCACAGGTGTCTTGTCGATGGTGATGGGTGTGTGTTCTCTGCTCTGTCTCCTGTAATCCACCACCAGCTCCTTGGTCTTGTCGATGTTGAGTGAGAGGTGGTTCTCCTGACACCATTTAGTCAGGGTACTCACCTCCTCTGTAGGCCGCTCATCGTGTCGGTGATCAGGCCTATCACCGTTGTGTCATCAGCAAATTTGACGATGACATTCGAGCTGTGTGTAGCTGTACAGTCGTGTGTACAGGGAGTACAGGAGTGGCTGAGGACGCACCCCTGCGGTGCACCAGTGTTGAGGATCAGGGAGATGATGTGTTGTTGCCCATTCTGACCACCTGACTTCTGCCTGTCAGGAAGTCCAGGATCCAGCTGCACAGAGATCTGTTCAGTCCTAGAGTCTGGAGCTTCGCAACCAGTGTGGCAGGCACTATGGTGTTAAATGCTGAACTATAATCCACGAACAGCATCCTCACATAGGTGTTCTTATTTTCCAGGTGGGAGAGCAGTGTGCAGGGTGAAGGCAATAGCATCGCCTGTGGAACGGTTACAGGTATGCAAATTGTAGTGGGTCCAGTGAAGCAGGCAGCACAGAGCAGATGTAGTCTCTGACAAGCTTCTCAAAACACTTGCTGAAGATGGGGTCAGAGCAACGGGCCTCCAGTCATTCAAGCATGTGATTTTATTTTTCTTGGTATGGGCACAATGATGGATTTTTGAAGCATGAGGGAACCACAGACAGAGAGACACAGATTGAAAATATCTGTAAAAACCCCAGCTAGCTGGAAAGCGATGCTTTGAGCACACGGCCTGGTATACCATCTGGGCTGACGGCTTTACGGATGTTCACCCGTTAAAGGATCGGTTACATCCGCGACAGAAAGCGTGAGTGGACTGACCTCTTCTGCAGCCGCGCAGCGCTCTGTGTCAGTGTTATCAGCCTCGAACCGAGCATAAAAGGTGTTGAGCTCATCAGAGAACAATGTTCACAGTAGCTGGTTTATTCCCTTTAAAGCCTGTGATGTTGTTGATGCCCTGCCACATGCTTGGTTATTGTTGTTGAAGTGTTCTTCAACTTTGTTTTTATATGTTCGTTGGCTGCTTTGATGGATCTCCTGAGATCGAACTGGCTTGTTTCGATCGTCAGAGTTTCCGGATTTATAGGCAGATGTCCGCTGACAAGGCTGATCGAACATCGCTGTTAATCACGGTTTTGGTTGGGGTAGATCCGGATTGTTTTGGTCGAACTACATCATCTATACACTTCCTGATGAAACACAGACCGTATCTGAATACGCCTATGTCATCAGACGCTGCCCGGAACATGTCCCAGTCCACGTGATCAAAACAGTCCTGTAGTATAGCGTCCGATTGGTCCGACCAGCAATGAACTGTCCTGAGGCGGGTGCTTCACGTTTCAGTTTCTGCCTATAAGCAGGCAGGAGCAGAACGGAAGAGTGATCCGATTTGCAAGAAGGTGGCGGAGGCTACCAAGAGTAATTAATGTTCAGAAGCCTTACTTTCTGTTTAAACTATCCTTTATTGATCTTATGTAATATTCTGAGACACAAAATATAAGTCATAATCATCAACATTTCAAGAAATAAAGGCTTGAAATATTCACTCTGTAATGAATCGATATAATATATGGGTGTCACTTTCTGAAATGAGTGACAACTAAATATTGACCTTTTCGTGATATTCATTTTTTTTTTTGATTTACCAATTGTATTGTTAGAATTGAAATGCACAGATACCCAGCGTGTACCCGACATCAAAAACGTAATGTCCATTTGACACCCACGCACTGATGTTCTTTTGACCGCTCCAAAATAATGAGACAAACGCAATGCAATGAAATATATATATATATATATATATATTCAACAAACTTAAAATCAATAATACAAATGTAAATTCAAAAATAAATGCATTGATTCTAATTGTGAACAAAGATTGCAGAACAACAGATGAATAATTACTGACGTTAGTCCATATCACAATCTGACTTTATAAGCCGCGCAACGCCACTTCATAAGCGTTAATTCAAAATTGACCAAATTCCGTAACATTTTGCATTATACAGTGAATTCGGTTGTCGCGGTTCCTTCCGTGTCGTCCGGATCACAGAAATCATAGGGCTCTAGATTTATAGACAGTGTAGTCACAAAACGAGTTTTAACTGTGAAATGGATTACTCTGCATAACCAACCAAGTTTCTTCCGCCAGAGTGTTTTATGTCAATTTCAGGTCTTTTGAACGCCAGGTGCCAAACACTGGGACATATTTTAAATGGAGATGTGGAAAAATGTATGCTGTACGAGGCACTGGTTAAGTCAAAATGATAATCAAACTTAATCAGGCCGACAAAGAATTAATAGTAGGTAATAAATATCAAAGACTCAAATTGTTGATGTCATCGTTGAATCTGATTAACTTCATATTTTCATCCAATTACCACTGGAAGAAATTGCTGTCCAAACTGACCTTAAAACATTTTTTTTTTATCTTGATAAATGTTATATTATTATCTTGATCAAGTCTTGAGTAATTGATAGGATAGTAGGTCAACAGGAAGTGAAGTAGGTGAAAGATGTGGGGAAAGGTCAATGAGCCGGGACTCGAACTTGGGACACTTGAAGTCCAACAGAGCTACATGTCAACGACTACCCACGAGGCCATCGGTGCCAACCTGTTTTAGTGTGTCTGATGTCCAGGCATTTTAGGGCTTAATATTTTTTTCCAAATGATAATACCTGTGCAGTACATAACATAAGTCTAAGTTCATAGATCTGTTGTAGAGTTTGACACAGGAGCACATTGTTGTTTATTGACGTCAACAGACAGCAACGGAAAACACAAATGAGAAGAGATATAATCAAATGAAAGAGTTAGTCCAGCCAAAATGAAAAATTAGCCCATGTATTACTCACCCTCAAAGCATCCAAGGTGTATATGTGTAATTCAGGAGTAAACTTGAATTCTTCCTGCTGAGACACACAGAGCTCAGAGAATCTCAACAAGTCTTTTCTAAAGTTACTGTATATTTAGAATACATCAAATATTTAAATTAGAGGTGGGCATAGATTAATTTTTTTAATCTAGATTAATCTAGATTAATTTTGGAATTAATCTAGATTAATCTAGATTAAAATGGCTCATTTGAATTCTGCCAAGGCATTCAGAATATGTGTGCTACCCAAATAATGACTAAAAGTAAGTCTTTGAGAACGGGGTTTCTCAAGCCAGGTGGCGACAGACCAGGGGCTCATCTCCTGTTTCCAAATGCATCACAAACTTTAATCTCTTCCCGTCCCAATCCCACAAAAAAACTGGAGGAAAATCCCATCCAGTTCCACTCCCGGAAGAATGACTCCCATTCCCTCCCACTCCCGTGTTGTTGTTTTTGTTTAGTTTTTTGCCGATAACTGTCAATTACAGTAAAAATATAGTACAGATCACAGCGTGCCCACCTTATTAGTTGAATAAAAACCCAAAATGTTGTTTTTTGTTATTATATTGTACTGAAAGCCATCTTATTATGCACAGTGTTGCACAGATAAAATTTCATGTAAATCATCCATGCTAACACACACGTCTTCTATTTTTTTTTGACATTTCACTCTCTATAGATATATTTTTCTATGTACTGTATTTTTAGATATATTCGAGTTTCAAGTTTCTCAAGTTCACATGAGACCTAAAGCGCATCCTGTTTGCTTAAAAGCGCAACGCTCGTTGTTATTCTGAGTGCACACAACAAACGAGAGTCTTTACAGATGAAAGATGTATTAGGCTACTTTATCTGTATGACCAAAATGACGGAGATTTTAGGAGCAAGTGAGCGACTGAGCCTGTCCTGCAGCAAACGCGCTTCCACACAAACACTTCAATAGCGCATTTCTAGGTTAACATCATATTGAGTGCCATGTAAAGTTGTTACTACATACATCTTTCAGATGAAAAGCCATATTTGAGGTTGATGAATGATGAATGAGCGTTTGGATTGGGCGGCGCTAGGGTGGGCTAAGGGGCTGAAACATTCTGAAATGTTTTCAGAAAAGCCCGAATGTTTTTATGACCATGCCCTGTACGCATCATCATCACTGAGTTTTCATGCATTAAAATGATGAACCGCAGTTTACTCCCGTCAGGAACCGCCCAGGAAGCTCGTTTGACTGACATATACACTTGATAATAAACTTCATAAACTGGCCAATCATCGATATGAAGTAATAGCAGATCTTGGATCTTTGGGCTTAGCCCGGATATCCACTCACCCTAGAATCGCCTCTGGTTTGGATGTCCTGCTCGATTGTATTACCACAGACCAGCCGTTAACAATCTGTCCATCACGGATGCAGCCTCTAGTTCAAGACCGCTCGCCCCTACAGTGCAGTTCGGCTAGGTATACATCCGCTAAAATATCAGGGTGAAAGTCATCATAGCTTTGAGTATAGACCCAGCTCCCAACCCAACTTTGAGAATAGATTAACGGCGATATTTTTTTTTATCGCCGAAGAGTCTCGTTAACGCAGCACGTTAACGCCGATAACGGCCCACCACTAATTTAAATATAAGAGAAGTAGCCACACTAACATATAGGAACTCTTAAAACATATTTAAGGAATTACAGAAAACTGATATGATACTCTTCAATTACATTTATTAATTTCATTGTACTTTTTTTTAAGAGCACATTTTCTAATGATATAGCTAAAATAAAACAGTACAAAGATTTATCTAATAAGTAAATATGATTCCCTTATGACCCCACATAAAATTAAACTGGCAGATGAATATGTCAAAATTCTACAGCTACTGAATAAAACAACGTACATGTTGAAAGAGTTTAAGAATTAAAAACAGAAGTTATAACTGTAAGCTCTTAACTAAACACCACCTACAGGAATCACATCGATTCATCCACCTGGAGAAATATTGACCGATCTACACATCACAGCTTAATAATATATTACTGAAAGATTGCATGAACTATTTATATAACATTATCTGTAGAAAAGCTTTAACAAACCTTCACAAATGGAAACAGGAAGATAATGGAAATAAACATACAATCATTCACATGTTCTTCACTCTCCATACATTCTGCAGATGAAGTTGAGTTTGTGAGTTTCAGGACGGCTGATCCAGCGCTGATCTCCTCCAGACTGAACTGATCCAGATCTCACTGCGTCTTTACAGTCGTCCTCTGATGTGCCGTTCCCTGGAGCCCAGTTCTGATAGCACACGGTCTCTCCACTCACCCAGAACCAGATGCCCACAGTGCAGGAGTGACGTAAACCCAACCAGACCTCCGCAGTAGATGCTCTTAACCACGTTCATCATCACGCTGAATCTCTTCTGAATGAACCGAGACCAGATCCACATGATTCTGTCTGCAGTATCTCAGAGCTTCAGACCACGTCAGATTCTCTCTGATCACAATCAGTTCAGGATCTGGAAATAAAACTAAGCACAAGCAGAAACTAGAGAGAGACTGATCAAAACAACATGCAGAACAAACACTGTGGATGAATTTGTCTTATGCCATGGTCTGTCTGAATACTCTATTCTGATTGGCTGGCAGGTGTTGATTTAACTGCACAGGTAGTTCCAGGTCAGTTTTATCACCGTTCAGTGTTGCCAGATTGGGCGGGTTGCCGCCCAATTGGGCTTCTTTTGATCGGCTTGGACCGGAGAATAACGCATCGGGCGGGTAGACCAAATTTGGGCTGCTTTTAAAAAACTAAAAACCGCCCAAAAAGCTGCTTTTTTCTTCCCTTTTATCTTAGTCACGTTATCTTAATATGCTCGAGCTCAAAGTATCACAGCAAAATAATGTTTAGTGCAGTCATCAACTAATTTTTCCTTAACGCAACCCTTTTTGGTTCATTTTAACAGAGACTTGTCAATCTTTACCATCTTTTATGTTGGTGAGATGTGATGACTCGTGAGTGATTGGGGTTTGGCACTGTAAACGGCTAAATTTAAATGTGCAGCTATATATTTACTCTTTCATTTTATTTAAGTTAAGTGATTCATGGCAAAGTGGCTTAAATATAAGTTACACAATAAAGAATCTAAGAGTAACTCAAATCTCACAACGTGATTAAATGAATAGAAGACTTCTAAATGTAATTGTAACTGAAATAAGTTAACAGTTGAAGGATTTAATACAAATCAAAACTGAACATGGGACTATACAATGCTGTCCTGCATCAGAACATCTTTTAAACCGTCCAAACTCTTGTATACTTGGCATTGACAGCTGCTGGACTTGAACAGTTTTGACTGTGCTAAGTTCTGCATTATGTTCTAAAATGTTTACTTCATGAAATACGTGCTGTCTGAAGATAAAGCACAAGAGAAAGGTAAGCGCATTGTTGTTCATTGTTATTATTATTTTATTTTTGCTGTCAGATTATCATACATGAATAACACATGTTTGGCTGTTGTGGGTGTGAATTAACATTGCTTTCTGATCACTTTATTGTGCACTTTTTTGCACAAAAATGAGCTTTTTCTTACTGTGGACATTGAAAATGATGCATGTGTTCCCCCGGGGGTTATCAGTTAATTTCTTGATTGCCATTTTGAAAAGGTTCCTGGTCATTTTAAGCATATTTTCTGACTGTCTTTAACACATTTTTTGATCCCTGTTTTGATCCATGTTCCTGTGAAATGTATTTATATTTATTACCTTTTTTCATCATTATTTTATTTTGAGGAGATAAAAATGGTCCTTATTAATCTTGATTGACATGGTAATAAAATCATATCACATTATTTTGGCAGTTAAAATTTTGGGCTGGTTTTTGTTGAAGTGGGCGGGTTTTGGTGAGCTTTTGGGCTGGAAATCGTCAACCCGATCTGGCAACAGTGTCACCGTTCCATATTAATGCGATGCTTTAATTGATGCACACTAACCAACACGCATCTCTCGCCGCACAAATACACACACACACACACACACACACACAAACACGCACGCGCACACACACACGGAGAGAGAGAGAGAGGTCGAATATCGCAGATTGTGCTGCACACACACATAAACTTGTCAACGCTCCCCCTCGATTTGTATTACTAGAATAAAATATAGATAGATCGCTACATTATATTCCCCTGTAACGAGGTGATAAAATCGTTGTTTTTGAAGTAATTGTATAGAGACACGCAGACGCAGCAAGCACAACTGTCACCTCTCTCTCTCTCAATCGACAATTAATTGAAATACATGCTATAGCTCATTCAAATAAATGTGGTCCTACCCCACTATTTCATCTCTGTGTCTGATTTGAAGCTGGCAGAATGCTCGCGCTAACCAGCCATAACTGACGAAAATAACCGTCATTTTTACCCTTCCGGTCAAATATTGTGCTGCAAAGAGCAATACTAGTTTTAACTTGTCTATAACTTATAAGTCAGCAAATATAATTAACTTTAATATGTGAATGCTGGCAAATGACCATGGCATAAGCGGGATAATCAATGGCTAGCTGTGTATTAAACAATTTGAATGCACGACGTGGAGGCGAAGAACCACCAGACACGCTTCTTGGTTCTTCGCCTCCACGTCGTGCATTCAAATCGTTTAATACACAGCTAGCCATTGATTATCCCTTACATGTCAGACATGTAGCATCAGCTTTAAGAGATCTGGAGGTGATGATGATGGATTGTGTGTGTTTTGTGAGGATCTAATCACCTTCATGACACACAAAAGGAAACGTATTCGTACAAGAGATGTCAATCCATCGTCCCTGAACATTATGTTCAACAGCTGCACAGTTTTCAACTCCTCCAACATTATTAGGTTCACCAGACATCCAGTATCTGAATGAGGAGTTACTCTGATCTGACCACTGCCATGAGTCTCTGAACCTGAACAGACCGATCCAGACATGTGATCCAGATAACCCTTTATCACTAATGAACCGCTTAACCTGTAGACTCTCATTCTGGTTCCTCACACTGACCAGATCAATGTGATTCTGTCTGCAGTAACTCTGAGCGTCTCTCCAGTTCATCGTCTGATTGACAAAGACGAGTCCTGTGTTCGCTTTAAGAAAAACACATGAAAACAGATTCATGAATCAGTTTGTTCATTATGTGTATGCTGCTTTATGGTTTGGATGTGAACAGGAGCAGCGGTGGAAACATCAGAAACACGTCATTCAAAGACTGGTTTTGTGTTGAGAGACTGAAAGCTGAACGTATCACACAGCTCAAGATGTTCAGGTGGTTTATCACAAACTCTGCAGCTAATGATCACAATCTGTGTTTGTTTCAAACATCTACTTAAAAAAAAAAAAATCTGAGAAAACAAAATATTGTAATATGGGTAAAAGTGAAGGGCAGAATTTCACACAGTAGTTTCTAAAAAATGATGTCCGAAGGTGCTAGCAGTTTTTAATGACCCTACATACAGTATTTGATTAAACCATACAAATTATAATATTTCATATTTTTCAAAATATATAACCATATATAATATGGTTACAAAATATTTAACACAGTTTTAACAATATTTGAATGAAGGGTTAAGATGTTGATTTCCTACGCCAGACATACCTTTTGGCCCTACTATATGTCTATTAAATTGAATCAATTAGATGATTATTAATTTATTATGATTAAAAACAATTGTTTTACATTTTTGAATTCATCATTTATAAATGTTGCTGAAAAATAATCTATGCTCTAATGGCATATTTCCACAGTTATCCCATGTGACAAAACAAAAAAAAATAAAATAAAAATGAGTCCAATTACTACTTTTTTTTCAGGCCAACATTAGTGTGCCTCTAAATAAATTGACTTCAACGTTGTTTAGATTTATGACCACGTTAAAAAGTAGAAGCAATTAGTTTTTTGTCAAAGCTTTGGTTCTGGAGAGCCACAGTCCTGCAGATGTTCAAACACACCTGAACCAGCAAATCAAGCTCTTCAGGATCAGTTGAAATCACAAGCTGAAGCAGGTTGATATAAACTTTACAGCCAGTGGGTCTCCAGGAGCAGAGTTAAAAAACTTTATGCATGTTATTATATATTAATGTTTGTTGCCATTCTAGGGAGATGCACTCACTGTTATTGGATGAATTGCAGATGAAAGTCAGTGGCTTATTACATTCCTCATCATGCCATTGTCCATTTTTCATCATTGCACATTCTTCATTACCACGATTTGGTTGTCCATTAAACCAGTTCAGATCGAGCGCAGGTTCACCTGAAGACCAGTGCCATTCTTCACCCGTCTTCTGGAGCCCGATCCAGACACGTCCATCATTCAGACTCTTCTTCAGCTCGTTCAGCTCGTTCATGTCGTTCATGTCGTCAGCGGTGGCCAGATCTGTGTATTTCTCTCTGCAGTATCTCTGAGCTTCAGTCCAGGTCTTCATCTCATTTATAAAGTGATACTGACGCTGAACACATTCAGATACGGAGCAGAGAGCTGTGAAAGAGACGCTTTGCTTTAATGCTTTTCAGAACAGAATCAAACATAATAAAACTAGAAATCATAAATAAAACCACAAACACACTCACCAATGACAAGAAGAAGAAAATATAGAGTTTGGTCCATTCTGAGAAAGAAACATATAAAAAACTCAAACACTCAAATTTTCATCTTACAGTAAATCATTATGACATAAAAACAAAAAAAACATATTAGCGGCATAAAAGGATTCACAACAATTCAGATAATATTCACATCTCAAAGTCTATTCTAGATGAAGAATGAAGGTGTGAGTTGTTCTTACTTTAGAGGTGGTGTGTTTGTCCTGAATCTGATGTTTCTGTCTGCAGCTTTATATCTGATTATTATATCTGCTTTCATCCGTCATTCAGCGTCACATCATTTGTTTACTAATATAAAACCCCCTATATCATGTTTTACTTCCTCTATATTTGTTTATTTGCATGTGTCAGCCAGTATTAGTCAATATGAAAATTAACCTCATTTAACAAAATTACATACAGAAGAACAATCTTAATATACATTTTAACACTTACAACTAAACGGCTATTATAATATTATAAGTAGGCAGCATAACTATTCAGTTTGAAATACATTTTTATATTTTTTCAGTTGTGCCACTTTTTACATGGTGCTTTTTTAATAAACTCTGCATAAAATAAAATAAATGCTTCATTTACATATCATTCCATATAGGGTATCAGCCCATATATGGTCTCATTTGAAAGCTTAGAGCCTCTTCTCTACAATGAATAACATTGGTTTTATTTTGGTTTTATGACACATAAAGCAGTAAAATTAAGCTATCGACATATCGCCTAACGATTGCGAAGATTTTTTTCCTAAGGATGTGTATTTTTTTATATTTTTCACATTACAGTCAAGTCCTATATCACAAGAAAGCTCTCATTCTCAGAAATCTGACTATATTGATTCATTCATTGTGACAATCACAGATCGAAATATCTTCAATAGAATTGCGATATGTTTTTTCTCACATATTCACAAACTTTCTTTTTGTCATTTTCCAACTCTTACTACTGCTTCAGTCAGCCACAAAATCTACATTATCTTTTATGTTAGGATCTCGTCTTTCAAGCGAGACCATTTTCACGTTTCTGTGCACTCCCAAATCTGAGCAATCGTTGTGTGTCCCAGACGCGCACTAGAGATGTGCTCTTGCCAAAACACAGCTCTTCAACTCATATGGGCTCGCTCGGTTGAAAGCGCCTCTGATTGTCTATAACTCTACTCTATTCAGAGCTGTATAATAGGTCAGATTAGCTGTCAATCACTGGCTGCAGCTGTGAAACTTGACTCCTCTGAGTGAGAAGGCTGTTCCGCTTTTGGGAAATGCAGTTCTTGGATTGTTTTGAAGGCAGAAATGGCGAAGTGGAAGGCTAAACACATCGGCGTTGTGGATAAAGCAATCTTTGGATATAAAAATGTAAGTTATAGATGATGAAGAAATATCAGTTGTACCGTGGAGAGGACGCGCGTTTGGTGAGCGTTTAGGAGCGCTTTGAGTGTGTCTGCTCTGTTTTCTTTATCAAATTGTTACAGTGAGAGTGTGATAGCACGGCTAACAGTCTGATGGACACTATTGATAGAAGAGTGTTGTACAGTATACACTTCGGTGAATATACAGTACATATACATGGATTATTACAGTACAGTGTGGATGAAGAGATATGTGTTTGTTTGACGTTCTGAAGGGCGGAGGGCCGTGATGGACAGCTTTAGCAACACGGAGGAACTGTTAGCTTGTGTCCAGGGGCAACAGATGAGAGAGACCAACGATGCAAGTTACAGGTGAACAGGTGATGCTCCAAACAAAGTGTACCAACACAGAATGCACATAAATGGAATGTTATAAAGCTGAAGATGTGGATTCTATTTTACATTGTGATAGACTATATATTATTTTATACAGTCTTGTGTCTCCTGAAATAATAAATCTGATAATATAAAACACAAAATGTGAAATTTTCTCCAATTCGCTTCTGCAATTTTGTACATTACTACTTAGAAGAAAATAACAATGAAACATAATTCCATCAATAATCAAGAAAAGTGCTTATGGCACATAGTAAAATAGGATTCTTGGTGTAATGTGTTTTATAAAGCCTGATTTTGCAAAGGAAACTCAAAATGACACTTGGAGATGCGAAATATGACAATTTCACTCGCTTCATCTATGATGCAGTAACTCCTGTTGGGAAGCTGTTATTTGAAAAACATTTCTTGTCTGGTACATTTTGGCATCTAGTGGCATCAAACAAAGTAAGTTGCAAAGAGCAGGCCCTAATTATCCTGAATTACAGATTAAAAAAAAACTTTGTTTTACAAAATCAAAAAGCGCCTATGTTTTTTTAGTGCTTATTTTAATATTTTAAACATATACAGTATAATGCTATTTATAAAGAATTACACTCATATGATGTAGTTCAAAGGGTATCCTTTACAATGAAACCATTTTTTGATTTCCTCCTTTGTATGTGTGTAGGGAAACATTTGAATTTGAGTATGAAAATGTAGGCGAAAATTCCCCAAAACGCACAAGAGCTTATGTGATTTTAAACCAAACAACTCACTAATGATCTGACTGATGAGGGTTGAGTTCATTAGTGAAGACTGGTTACTGACAGCCTTTAAACCCCTCCATTTGTGTGAGATGAAAGAATAACTGATTATTGAGAAAGATTGTGTATTGCGAGAAGGGTTCGAGGAATGAATAAAGACGTAGATGAAGAGGAAAGACAGAATCTTCTCCTTCTTATGTCGGGTTTCTTCTTTTCCTCTTCTGAGAGCCGAGACCGCTGCTGATGAAGATGAGACACAGCAGACACGAGATGAAGACTCTGACCAGCCTGCATTAATCTGATCATATTGTGTATTTATTCATCTGAGGGATATTTATAATGTTAGTAAACACTCTCATTATCCAAACTGAAATAAAACATCATCTGCTTCTGTTTCTGAAGATAATTGTCTGATTTTCCTCAAATACATGATTGTGATTGGACAGAATACAAATTGTGTTTTGCTTCATATTCCTGCTGTTTGCAGTTTATTTTTGCTTGTTTATAAAACATAAATATGTTTGCATGTAAACACATCCTCATTCATTTGCTTAATACGCACCACATTTAGACCTTCAGGCGGGACAGTATTTACATCTCTGACGTCAAACGCAGGCATAGACCATGAGTGTTATTCTAGTAACATTTGACTATATTTCATTCAGTCCTAGTTGTGTTGCAGGAAAGTTCAACTGTAACTGTGTTTCAATTCAAAGGCCTAATGTCTCGAAGTCCACAAAGATTGAAGTTAACATTGTTATATGAGACTATGGTCTATGTAGGGTTTAATGTTTGCATCATCAGCTGTTTCCGTCACTGCTCCTGCTGTGAAAGCTGCCATCAGATACACAGAGACGTTTCTGACAGACTTTTAAACACAAAATCATCCTAAAACAACATTATAACACACTTCTGTAGTTGTCAAAACACTAATAATGTATAATGAACAAATGTTTACTGTGTTTGTGTTGTGGATTGAAGTATAAAATACAAACAGTGACCCGAAACTAATCGCAGACAAATACATTTCCACTGTCACCCGCATTGGGGATTGACTGCGCACCGATCCAGGAACAGAAAATGGACACGTCAAAGACATGCAGGTTTTCCTGTGCAGAAACCACACGGACCGTTCCGCAGGAGAGAAAAGTTGTATGTATGGATGCAGCACGGCATATCAACACGTAGAGTCATGGTGGGGCATCCTGCGTAAACAAAGTGGACAACTTTGGATGGACATCTTTCAGACCCTCAAAGACGATGGGCATTTCTCTGGTGATTTCCTGGACAAACATCTTATACAGTTCTGCTTCTTGAACCTTGTCCAGGTATGTAACAATGTATTAGATATGTATTATGATTACATCTAAGGGCTAATCATACAGTAATATCCACAAGTTCAAATAAATATATAAACAACTGGATTTAACTATTATGTAAAGTTCAAAGTGTTATTCTAGGATTAATTTTGTGCATATAAGTTGTGCATTAAATAGATACATAGATAAAATGGTGAATGTTAACAATGACATTTTTAGTGCAACAATTCATGAACCATACCACATATTTGTTCTCTTTTTTTGATTTGATATGTATGATGGTGGTTCTGCAGCTCAGTCTACGTTCAGATTTAATAATGAAAGTCTTTATTTGTCATGCAGAATGAGCTAGATGAAGTTGTGAGAACATGGAAAACCCACCGAATAAAACCACGACCAGGCCAGGGATTTCCCACAGTTCACCCAGTTCTGATGTTCTCTTTGCCAGAAATGTATTGTTCAACAGAAGACAAACTCAAACCTGTTCTTCCTGAAGAAATAGCTGCTCCCCAAATGGGCAGTACCCCTGTATTTGAGCTCTGTGTACTTCTTATGGAAGATAAACGATTAACTGCTCCCGTGAACCCATACCATGCACCTGAACTGTTAAGAAATGAGATTCTAGAGAATATCTTAGAAAGAAAAACTTTACGTTTGTATTTTAATGAAAGCATAATTAAGTTTGAACTCAGATCTATATTAGATTAGAGACATATTACAATAAGTGTGATGCTAATATATATATATATATATATATATATATATATTTTTTAGCTGTGTAAGTGTAATAAACAGTTGTGGTGTAGCTTATACAAACAAGAATTTACAGTACACCATTAACTAAACATAATCAACATAATACATGCAAAATGTATCATACATTTTTAAAGCATAATGAAAACATCTATGAGCAACAATCATATACAGTGACTGCATGAAGCATTTCAAAAACTTGCTAAGAACTCTCTGATGTACCTTTTGAAGTGTTATTTACCTAAACTGTACTTGAACATTTGTATAACATTTAATATGAGCATATGAATCAATATAAAACAAAACATGGACATTAAACAATGTATTTATACAGAGAATATGTAACACCTCCAACAGTTGTTTTTGCATTACACGCTGTGATATTCCTAAACTTGATCTCAAATAACTTTTAAAGTAAACCATTTCAAGTATAAAGCTGGTTTTACATTCAGTAGAAATATAAATCAGTATTTAAACATAATGCAAATGTTACACCCTTATAAAGGGGGGAAATAGACACTAATAAATGAAGACACGACTCGTGCTGTTGTCTCTGCATCAGTCTGTATTGGCTGTGACGAAGAGCACAACCTGCAACCTTTGATCTCGCCCTAGTGGACACTCAAAAAACTACACTTAAATCATATTGATTCAGTCATTTGTATGATCATAGATCTTTTTAACCTCTACACAAACACAACATAAAATGTATTCACACAGAGAATGTGCAAAACCTCAGGAGCTGTAATGTTCCTATGCTTGACCTTAAATTTGATACAATTTCTTTTTCACAAATTCAATGGGTATAGAATGTCTAATCAATATGTACACCTGAGATGTAAACACAACACATGCAGTGTATTTCCAGTTATCATATGCAACGCTTCAGTGTAAAACATTAAGACAGATATAGCTTACTTGCGTTGTAGGTATTTTCTCTCTTTTAAAACAAATGCGCTGTGGTTCTTTTTTTTTAATGAAAACAGCAACAATAAAGACAAACTTGCTTATAATAATGAATAAATAAAATTTTATTAACCAAAAATGCGCCTTTGGATCATAGTTTCTCGCATCACTCTTGTCATGTGACCAACAACCCCCGTTATATTTCTCACCCCTGCTCAAAATTTGTTCCTTGGCTATGGAACCCTTCCAGGAAAGTTCACTACTCACAGTTCCATGAACGATAGTTGTATTATTCAACAGTTCAGTTCTGATTACTCACTGAGAGGAAACAACAGTTTGCTTACCAGTGTTCAAGTAGAAAATATTAAAATTGTGCACATCACCACTCTTCATTTGTGGATGAGGTGTTAAATGACGTCCCGTGGATGGCAGGGTAATGTCACTTTACTCAATGACTCTCAGCGATTTTCCCTGAGATCCTGAAGACGGCAGCTTGATCTCACGAGGCCGCAATCCTAACTGACGAAGGCGTATTGAGAAGACGAACTATACATGGCCCTATCTGACGACTCAGTGAATCCTCTTCATACGATCAGTAACAGCACTCACTGTTTCAAGTTCATTTGAACAAATGAAACAAAAACTGAATGTAAATACAAAGAAAACACGAGAATATTCAACTCCTACGAAGAATCACTTGCAGGCCTTTTGCACAGCTTCACGTACAAACATGGAGAAAACTCGTTCTGATGCTTTTAATAACTGTCTCGTTAGCACAATCAGACACTTTAAAGCAGCTTCAAGGAGGTTCGATGTCTCTCACAGGTCTAAACGTAACTTTTTTTTTTCGTTATACACTACCCAAAGACCAACACATTATTTCATGTGTCGCAGCCTTTTTTTCCGTGTACTACTCTCGTGCAGTGTTGCCAACTTCTGTCGATGGAAGCTAAAGCCAGTTTGAAAAGTCGCTAAATGTTGCTAGATGAGGTCACATGCGTCATATGCATAATTAGCATATTCATGACATAATCGCGTTTTATTTCTGTTTGCCTTTGTTTGTCTCTCTGTGCTCATCATACTGTATTTTAATGCAGCTTAGACTTTTGGTTTTACTTTATATATTGTACTGTTTCTGTTGTCAGTCAACGGGATAAATATGAAATAGTGACTGAAACACATCCCTTTAAGAATACATAACCAGCTCCCCCTTTCAAGAAGTTAGTCTGCAAAAAACCCTAATTTATAATTTTATTGAGCCGTCTTTCTGATGAAATCAACTAACACACAAAAGATAAGACAAGACAAACATAATTCCTGTTCTGTGACTTCGGCTATATTTGCATGTAAAATTAGAGAAGCAACATAATATCGGTTTTAACTGAACGGGCTGCTCCTCTCAGACGCTCACTGAACAGCGTAGATGCAGAGAAAGAGCTGCGTGCACACAATGGCGGTGCCCGTTTGTCACGAATCTGGTTGCCTCTCACCACACTACAGCTGCACATCACCCATGGACTACATCTCCCATCATGCACTGCACTCACACATTCCCATCCACCATTACACCAATCACACAGCTGTCACCAATCACTAATCAGACTTGATTGTCTCACCACACCTGCACCTCATTCACTCAGGGAGCTCGCAGAGTCCGCTCCAGAGCCCGCTCCGTCCCGGGAGCTCGCAGAGTCCGCTCCAGAGGCCGCTCTGTGCAAGGAGCTCGCAGAGTCCGCTCCAGAGGCCGCTCCGTGCCAGGAGCTCGCAGAGTCCGCTCCAGAGGCCGCTCCGTGCCAGGAGCGCGCAGAGTCCGCTCCAGAGGCCGCTCCGTGCCAGGAGCGCGCAGAGTCCGCTCCAGAGGCCGCTCCGTGCCAGGAGCGCGCAGAGTCCGCTCCAGAGGCCGCTCCGTGCCAGGAGCGCGCAGAGTCCGCTCCAGAGGCCGCTCCGTCCCAGGAGCTCGCAGAGTTCGCTCTCCAGCCGGTCCCGCCCAGCTCTCCTTCGTCTCCGCTGGTCCCGCCCAGCTCTCCTTCGTCTCCGCTGGTCCCGCCCAGCTCTCGCCGTCTCGCTGGTCCCGCCCAGCTCTCCTTCCGTCCGCTGGTCCCGCCCAGCTCGCCTTCTCCGTGGATTCTGTCTAGTTTAGCGCTTTCCGAGCGCCCCCGAGACCCAGCACCTCCAGAATGCCCCCTGACGTTCGCGCCTCCAGAGTGCCCCCTCGAGGTAGTGGAGTTCACCAAGAACTTTCATGGGGGGAGCTCCCCGCCATTGTTCACTGAGACCCCGGACCCACCATGGCCCATGGAGTCCCCTGATTCATCATGGTTGCCCGAGGCCCCGGATCTTCTTTGGCCACCTAGAGAACTCACTACCTCTATGCTTAAGACTATATGTGCTCTCTCTGTCTCTTGTGTCTCAGTTTCCTCTAGGTCCCAGTCTCTGCCGTGGGTCTCTGCTCCGCCCTGGAGGGCGCCTGTCTCATCTGCTCCGCCCTGGTGGGCGCCTGTCTCGTCTGCTCCGCCCTGGACTCCGCCCTGGTGGGCGTCTGTCTCGTCTGCTCCGCCCTGGTGGGCGTCTGTCTCGTCTGCTCCGCCCTGGTGGGCGTCTGTCTCGTCTGCTCCGCCCTGGTGGGCGCCTGATCTGCCAGAGTCACTCCACGTCTCTGCCGACCTGCCAGAGTCACTCCACGTCTCCGCCGACCTGCCAGAGTCACTCCACGTCTCCGCCGACCTGCCAGAGTCACTCCACGTCTCCGCCGACCTGCCAGAATCACTCCACGTCTCCGCCGACCTGCCAGAGTCACCTCACGCCTCCGCCGACCTGCCAGAGTCACCTCACGCCTCCGCTGACCTGCCAGAGTCACCTCACGCCTCCGCTGACCTGCCAGAGTCACCTCACGTCTCCGCTGACCTGCCAGAGTCACCCCACGTCTCCGCTGACCTGCCAGAATCTCGTCACGCCACAGCAGTTTACCCAGTGTCACTTCACGTCTCTGCTGTCTCTTCCGCCCCGCCCTGGTGGGCTCCGGTCTCATTGGCTCCACATGGACCTGGCCCTCCGTTCCCTCCCCCGGTTCCACCTCCCTCCTGGATGGTGCCGTGTATGTGAAGCGTCTGGAAGCCGCTCTTTGGGGGGGGGGGGGCTCTGTCACGAATCTGGTTGCCTCTCACCACACTACAGCTGCACATCTAGGGCTGGGCGATATGGCTGAAAACTGTATCACGATATCAGTGTTTCATATCGGTCGATATCGATAATTATTGATATTTTTTATGACCCATTTAAAATAAGGACCAGGAGAAAAATATATTACATTTAAACATTTTAATTTTAAACGTAACCTTCCTCTGATCATAATCCCCTCAGTTATTAAGACAGAAATGTCAACAACCATGGAAAACTCAAATTAATTAAAATGTAAACATAAGTCTACAGTCACAATGAACACTTAACAATTATCTAAGCTGAGCGGAAGCATGTCTTTGGCTATCTTTGTACCGTTTAGATTCTTTGTCATAAGGCACTGATGCAGTACCTCTCCATGGTGGTCTGCTGCTTGTGCGGTGTTGCAGCTACAGATGTTGTTGGTTGAATACGGCTGTGCTCCAAAGGGTGAGCGCGGCTAAGGTGGTACATCAAGTTCGTGACCAGTCTTGGCGGGGATGACGGTCTTGCATAATTTGCAGACGACATTGGTCTGACTACGGTCAGACTTATAATATCCAAAAAACTGCCATACTGGCGAGCTGACTTTTCCTCTTTTATTTTCAATTTCCTCGCTCGCTGCGGCACTAATTTTCTGCTTATGAAAAGGAATCCAGCAGACCAGCACGAGACAACGATATGGCGCAACCAAACTTGATACTGTTACATGATTGGCTGTTAGCGTGTCACTCCCTACGTTGCTAGGTTACCAGAGAGCGATTGTCTTTGTTAATGCAACCAAACTTGCTTCGCAACCTCTGTTTTCTTCCGACGAAGAATAAAAAAATATCGAACGTTTTATCGAACACATTTTTTATTGATATCGATCACGTGTCTATCGCGATACATATCGTTATCGTTTTATCGCCCAGCCCTATGCACATCACCCATGGACTACATCTCCCATCATGCACTGCACTCACACATTCCCATCCACCATTACACCAATCACACAGCTGTCACCAATCACTAATCAGACTTGATTGTCTCACCACACCTGCACCTCATTCACTCACCCACATGTAAGCAGCACACTTCCCTACACACGTGGCAAAGTCTTGTTTTGCCCTGGCTGACATTCTGAGCATTTCCCCTGTATTCTGTTTCCCTGTGTTTTCCTGGACTGCCTATATACTCTGACCGTTTGCTGCCTGCCTTTTGACTCTGCCTGCCTTTCGATATCCTCTCTGTCTGCTGCCTGCCCCGACCTTTGCATTGCGCCTGTTGCTGATTCTGTCTTGCCTACGTGACACCTGTTATTGCCTCTGACCCCTGCCTGTTTGACCTAGACTTGTTGTTCATTAAAGCTGCATTTGGATCTTAACGCCACTGACTCCTTTCGTTACACCGTTACACCAGTCAAAATAAAAATGTCCACGTAAAAGAATTTGTAGATCCCATACACATGCATTAGTCTGCATAACTCAAATGCATTTTAATGTAAAAAGGTCTTATTTTATTTCATGTAGTGGGTTGTCAGCTTAAAAACTTATTTTATAATTATTAGTAAACTGACCAATCAGAATTGATATTCAAATAGGTCAGCATCTGCCCAAGTGATTTTCCTACTGTCACATAAGCAACTTTTCAATAAATCACTTGAAATGACCTTTCAAGACAATCATCAAGTCAAGCATGTTTGTGGACAACGGGTGAAAATAAACTTTCAAATTTATAAAATGATACATGTTGAAAACTGACACAGCACTTCCTTTGTGTGCCTGTAGGTGTATCTACAAGAAATGTAAAGCACTGTTTTGTGATCATTTTATAAATATGGCGCTTCAGGTGCAGTGAGGAAATCCGTGCTGGATCAGCTGTTCTGAACACAGTAGTAAACAACAGTCAATATGGCATTCTAATGAACAGTTTATGGCAGAGCCCCTCTCTAACTGCTGGTGTGGAGGGAGATGTGTCACACTGCAATTGGATCTTGGTGGAGGAACATAAACAAAGGATTGGAACCATCAGATAAGATGCCAAGACAACTGCCAGAAACCTCGAGCAGAACAAGGAGGAAGACTTTCTGCTCCCAGAATCACCTCAAAGCCTCAACATCAAACCCAATCCAAAGGTTTAGGAAATGACTGCCATAAAAAAATCCCCCAGATCTCTGGATGCAATAACAGTGACAGAAACAAAGAAAGCCCACAAAGATCTATCCAACTCCATTCATACCCATGTTTGGAGACCTTTAACGGACATAAACTGCAAGTGATTCACTTCATCCTCAGATGAAGTACAGTTTATGTTGATGGACATTGACTGTTAACACAACAGCTCACGGAAGCAGGTCTATTAACATGTATGAATAAGTGATAGTTCAACAGTTTCCTATCATGTTTGGACTTATTTTTTGCTCCTCATGCTGATAACAATTGGAAAGCGATTTTTTAAATAAATATTTAATGGGTAAAATGTTAAAGACAATGTTTAACTTTGTACTCCACTATATGCAAATTAGTTCCACACAATGGCGGGCCAATCACATTCCTGTAATGGAGAGTTGCCAGATTCCAATCTCCTCCTCATCAGAAAAGGATTAACGTAACCTTCCAACAGACATTCCCTATTCTGTGTTTCCAACCTGTGTGGAAGGAGGCAACATCAGATGCACTTTTCTGAATCTTTCCAATCCTGTGAGGGAAAATACACTACCAGATACAACATTCTGAGTTTCTGACCTGACGAGGAAAGAGACCTCAAGACAGCTAAAGTTCAACTCAGCTCTTGAGTAAACCTTCTATATTGCATTCAGCGGCCCTTCAGATGCAAAAGACCCAGCAGCAATGGACCCCATCTGACTCTTGCCGCTCCGAAAGCAGCGCAGCTCAGTCCTCAAAGGACCTCAGACACTGCCTGAAAAACACGGCTCCTCAACGACAAAACCAGGCTGCAAAGGGCCATGTGAAGACCCAGCTGCCCGGTCCATGTTCTAAGGACCTCTGCAGCACAACAGAAGTTGAGCATCCTCCACGTCAGCGCATCAACGGCCACTGAAACACAACTCTGTGCCCTCCCCACTGCATGCAGTCTGCATCACCATTGGATGACGTCTCTATCACCGGACTGATCACCCGCCTGTGGAACGTAATTATAAACTTACCAAACCTCTTTTCTAAAGATCTTGGCTTAGTTTATACCTGCTGCCTGTGTTTTTCTGACCTGTATAGATAACATTTACTTGGGGTCAGCCTTACAAATAATAGCTTTATTATTTGTTCAAAAATAAATGACCAATAAGGTAATTATTGTTAACTTCACAAGAGCCAATAAGTGCTTCCCATAAGCAGCAATGCCATATAAATCTCTTCCACTGCTACATTCAGCTCAACAGCATTACATTTAGCCAATTTGTGTTTACTCCATTTATTTGTTTCTACTATTTATTTGGTGTCTTCCTCCATATTTAGTTGTCTATTTTCTATGTGCATATTCATTTATGAGTATAATCTCCAGTTGTTGTATTTACTCTTGCATATCTATTGTTAATACATTTTGTTAATCTTATTACAGTTGTCTTCTTTGTGTTGATGATCCAATACTCTACTACCTATCTAAACCACCAATCTCTCAGACAAATCAGCTGACCAATTCCCTCAAATTTGCGAATGTCAAATTGTTTGACAGCTTGTGGGAAACTCTCCCATATTGCCAACTAACCTGGACTGATGCTCTTCACTGAGCAAGGTCGGCATTGGTAAAACCACACCTCTCATGATGTGTGACCCAAAAATCACAACGTATTTGATGACTTGAGTCTCACTTACTACATTACAACAAATTAAACTTCATTCGCAGCAGATACTAAGAGTGAAACAATACACGGGCCATTCATGTAAGAAAATACATGTTTCTGAGTTGACTTCCTTTAACTTATTTTCCATTCATTCAAAAGTAATAATTGTGCATATAATCATTTCAGTCTCAGCAGGCAGTCATATTTCAGGGTTAAAAAAGGCAGAAATATTTTGCTCAGATGTTTGTTAATATAGTTAAATTATATCAATCACAGTGAATGTATATTTAACATGTCTGTTTTTTTATTTATTTTTTGGTAATTTAGTAAGATTAGAATTAGGAGATATGTTAATATACATTTTTGTAGTAATTATCAATACATTTAGATATCTGTGTTCCTTATATTTCCTTCTATTATATTATGCTATAATTCATGACATTAGGTTAATTAATTGTTTTAAGGATCTCTGTTTGCTGGTGTGGCTGCTTCTCTTTCTTTTAATGAAGTTTAGACACGTAGTTTTTAAACTAAGTTCGGGAGGAGCATGTCAGATACTCAGGCTAATTAGCACAGGTGGTACACAATCTAGGTAATCAGCCTTGGACATAAATACAGCTGTCTTACCTCCATCTAGTCGACGGTTAAGCAGCATCCCTCCACCACCCCTTCTCCACCAGTATCACTAGATTTCTAATCACACGGGGGGGGTTCACTGGGTTCGGGCCATTCCCGGCTAGGAGCCCTCCCCCAGGACAGCACGCCTACAACGTATTACCATACACGCCAAATACGCATTACGTTATCGTGCTAGTAGATGTAAGTGTGAAATCGTGAATAGTACATAGTCATAAAGGTATTCAACCCTGACTGTTCATTGGAAGGACATATACTGAAGCTAAAGCTCAAATACTTCAGTCACATAATGAAAAGAGATGACTCGTTAGAAAATACCCTTGATGCTGGGAATGATTGAAAGCAGAGGATGAGATGGTTAGATAGTGTCACCGATGCAGTAAATATGAATTTGGGCCGACTGAAGGAGATAGTGGATGACAGGCAGGCCTGGTGTGCTGTACTTCTTGGGGTCGCAAAGAATTGGGCACGACTGAACAACAATGAACAGCAATTATTGTGTTGTCACACTGGGATAATTTGTCACAAGGGGAAGCTGCAATTTAAATGTCTATAATTGTTTTAATTTTATATACATCTGATAATTGTAATAAACATACAGCAGTGATATAAAAAATATCCAACAAATAGACAACTACAACAATATGAATTTAAAAATGTATAATCTATAGTCCAAGTAAATGTTTCTAGTTAACTAACATATTTATCTGCATTGTAACATCTCAGTTCGGTTCAGATGCTGCATCATTTAAGCCAGGGGTCATCAAACTTGATCCTGGAGGGCCGGTGTCCTGCAGAGTTTAGCTCCAACTTGCCTCTACACACCTGCTTGTAAGTTTCAAGTATACCTAGTAAATCCTTGATTAGCTGCTTCAGGTGTGTTTAATTAGGGTTGGAGCTAAACTCTGCAGGGACACCGGCCCTCCAGGACCGAACTTGGTGACCCCTGATTTAAGCGATGGTTCTACATCAGTGTTTGTGTAAAATAAAGTTAAGAATGAGTTCACTGAATTGCCTGCTCCATGTATCATGACCGTGTCGAATGTGAAAAACCATGGAACATAAAGAGTTAGAGCAGAAAATGCTAATATTGAGGTGGATTCTTCTTGAGAAGCCACTGTGGAATGACTTCATTATGGAACATACAGATATTCCACTTTCAACCACATTTAAATGAACAAGCTTCAGGCGAACTACAGCCACAAAGACCAACACTGAGAAAACAGGTGAACGCCCACATGAATGAGGAAGAGAAATGAACAAGGCTTTTGTTTAGAGTAATACACAAATGATGTGATGTTGAATGACAAATGAGATATTATATTAGCAGATATTAATCACACAGTATGAAGCTGCAGACAGAAACATCAGAGTCAGGACAGGAACACACAATCTCTAACGTAAGAACAGCTTTCAAGTTAATTCTAGAATTAGACTTTGGGATGTATTAATTGTGTAAAGTAGATTTTTGTTACTGTTAATGGATTTTTAACATTGTTAA
Organism: Gymnocypris eckloni scoliostomus; assembly: GCA_027564155.1. Classification (NCBI taxonomy): domain Eukaryota; kingdom Metazoa; phylum Chordata; class Actinopteri; order Cypriniformes; family Cyprinidae; genus Gymnocypris; species Gymnocypris eckloni. The sequence goes on along the minus strand of CM050413.1, from coordinate 40,722,753 downwards.
AATCATGTTTTACTCTTCTTCAGAAATGGACCAAACTCCGTATTTCATTCTTCTTCTCACTGGTCAGTGTATTTGTGGTTTTATTTATGGTTTCTAGTTTCATTATGTTTGATTCAGTTCTGAAAAGCATTAAAGCAAAGCGTCTCTTTCACAGCTCTCTGCTCCGTATCTGAATGTGTTCAGCGTCAGTATCACTTTATAAATGAGAAGAAGAACTGGACTGAAGCTCAGAGATACTGCAGAGAGAAATACACAGATCTGGCCACCGCTGACGACATGAACGACATGAACGACATGAACGACATGAACAAGAGTCTGAATGATGGAGTTCAGTTTGTCTGGATTGGGCTGAAGAAGATGGGGTTTAATAAATGGCACTGGCCTTCAGGTGAACCTGCGCTCGATCTGAACTGGGCTCCTGTACAACCAGATGGGAAAGATAATTGTGCTATGATGCTGAATGGAGAATTGCATGATTTGCCATGTAATGATAACCGGCATTTCATCTGCAACAACAGTGAGTGCAGCTACAATTACATATTTGCATTTTTCATACTTTGTCATAAAATTTGTGATACAACATTGAAACAATTTATGTATAGACACAATTCCCAGACACACAACAACGACAACAAAAAAACACTACGTGGTAATTTAACAATAGGACCCTGCAATAGAAGAGTTATAATCACCTAATAATGATCATAATATGCATAATTATTATCAGCAGTGACTAGAGATAATACTTCTAGATATTTTTAGCCTTCGGTATCTTGATACAAACTTGTAATTTAATTATTGCTTATGGATTATCTTAAGTCTATCCCATTAAAACAATAGAGCATCACGATGAGTACTGCAAATCTTTGTATCTGAATCATGTTTCCTAGAGATATTTATAAGGAAATATAAGGGACACACAGAAAATCATGACAATGTTCAGAAATGTTATTACATGAGATTTCACAAGCAAGGATAACACCACAACCAAATATGTAAATGAATAGTTTTTTGTTCAGAATGTTAGGGACAAGTTGGACGAGGATGGAAAGGTAAAGGGAAATGATGATGGTCAGGTTGATCCGGGCGTCTGGAATTGATGGCCTGGAGAGACTCAGGATGGGGTATCATCCCGTTTGTATATTTAGGCCAGATGATTAGGACCTCCGATGTAACCTGAACAGAATAAGGATAGCTGATTTGATTAAAGGGGAAGGAAGGGTGGGTTCGAGAGAAAGAAACAAACAGTGCAGTATGAGGCGGACCCATATATAAAGGATTGGGGAATTGAGGTGATTGGTAGAGGCGTGGCCTCACTCCCGAACCTCAGTTAACTAGTTAACTCCCTATATTTAAAATAATCATGCATACAGTATATTGTTAATATTCAATACATCACCTGTAGAAGCAGCTCAAGTCTTTGAAAGACGTGTACGAATAATGAACAAACTGATTCATGAATCTTTTCCATTTGTTTTTCTTAAAGCAAACACAGGACTCGTCTTTGTCAATCAGAAGATGAACTGGAGAGACGCTCAGAGTTACTGTAGACAGAATCACACTGATCTGGTCAGTGTGAGGAACCAGAATGAGAGTCTACAGGTTAAGCAGTTCATTAGTGATAAAGGGTTATCTGGATCATATGTCTGGATCGGTCTGTTCAGAGACTCGTGGCAGTGGTCAGATCAGAGTGACTCCTCATTCAGATACTGGGCTCCAAGTCAACCTAACATTAATAGAGATGGTGAAAACTGTACAGTCATCAAACACAACTCTCAGGGACGATGGCATGACAGCTCTTGCACCAACCATTTACCTTTTGTGTGTCATGAAGGTGAGTGGATCCTTGTGTAAAGTAGGCCAGCTGGTAAGAGAAGTGCAGGTAAGAGGCACAGTAGTGACTGACGCTAGACGCTGCAGTCTTTAGCATCCTTGTTAGTGCACCTGCCTCCCCTGCCAGCGACCCAGATTCGAGTCAAAGTGGGGAACTTAGGACTGGAGGAGTTACACTCACAAAACACATACAATCCATCTTCACTTACAGGGGCCTCGTATATAAACCTTTACATAGATTTAATCTTAATAGTTTGCATACGCACAAAAGCGAGATTTTGTGTACAGACAAAGCTTTGCAAAATTAAAAACAATGTTTCCCCCTGTTCCTTCGCAAAATTCCCTTTTTAATACCCAGTCAGCAGAATATTGTGCATACGTGAATCTCCATCCCGTCTCCTCCCTGAAATAGTCATATATATATATATATATATATATATATATATATATATATATTTATACAACGCTTACAACGCTTAGTTTTACTATACATAATGTAATCATATATGTACATTGTGAAATTATGTACAATGTCATCATTATGTATAATTCACATTCATATTCAATTAAATTCAAGATTATTTGTATAGCGCTTTTTACGATACAATTGTTGCAAAGAAACTTAACAGGAAACTATTCCATCCATGTGATGCAATACAGTAGGAAAAAATAGATAAAGACTATAAATTACTTTTGAGACATTATACTATTCAGTGTCCTTGAAAATACATTTCAGGGAACGTTTTCAGAGTTGTTCTCACCATTCATCATTGGGCTACTGTGTGTCTGTGCGTGTGCAGAGGTTATATAGTACTGTCATCGGACTTGTTTGACTTGTCCAAATACCCACACTTGCGGTCTTGGCCACTTAAGGGCACGTGCATGAAACAGGAAGTAAGTGCGCAACACTGTCCCAGGTCTTAAAAACACCAAAGCTCAGTGCCCTTATAATGCACACTAAATCCGTACTATCTCAAATTCTGATCTGGAGCATTATTCAAGGCTTAGTATATCTCAGAATTTCTCAGAACATTTTCTCAGAACATGAGTTTTGCTATTTAGAACACAACTTAAAGCGGGATTGTCATGTCAAGCATTCCTGACTGTGATTAAAACTGGGAGGGGTTGTTGGGATGAAAGAATGGATGAAACACATTTGTCCGTGTTTCACTCCGTCTCGAATCGTGCTCATGGAAAGTGCTCGAGAAACAGTCTCTCTTCCTCAGCACTTTCAACTCTTTTTTTTTTTTTTTGTAAGAGCAAGAGACTGTACGACATTCACCTTAAATGATTTGACTGACTCTTACGTAGAGAGTGTGACAGTGCACCGCATTAAAATAAATGATCATTCATGTTTTCATAATTGCTGGCCAAATTCAAAATAAAACTAAAATTAAAATATCATTAGGTCTTTTCACACTTGAAATTGTTAAACCTGGGTCATCTAGACCCCGGATTAGTGGAATCCTGGGTTATCTGTAATCACGTTTCACACTGCTCATACTATACCTGGGGTTAACTGTTGACCCTGGGTATTCATTAACAGACATTTCACACTGTATTCCTCAACCCCGGGTTAACATTCTTATTTGCATATTTGCAGTGTCACTGTCACTAATTGGACGAACAGCAGGCAACCTGTTTACACGGCTTTTCACGTGTCTTGCCAGTGTAAGAGGGCCCGGCTGGAACGATCCAATGACGGCAGTCGTTCCGCGGGTGAAGGGCTTTGCGTGTTACAGTCTTTCCTTTTCACGACACAACAAGAACATTAAAATGGAACACTTCTTCTTATATATTTTATCTCGTTATTTCATCTGACTCCATAAATGAAAAGGTTTTAATGATATCTGTGCATCATTAAAATATGAAAACGAATGATTGATTATTCTTTTCAGCTCCGTTTAATACTTTACCCGCTCAGATGTAGGGAAACTATATCGCTCAGAGGCCCTGTTTTTCACAGGTCTCACGGACACAATCTCGTCAGGCCCGGTCGTCAATCAGAGGTAATTATGGTTATGTATCTAAGATTTGCCGTTAATTCACACGTACACAATCCTAGACATGGATAACCCCTTGGAGCCCCCTCAGAACTTGAGTTCCATTGTTTACTTCAGTAAAGGTTTTTGGCCACTATTAGATATGTTAGTAGGTCAATGTACAACACTCGTAATAACTTTGGATTGGTCAAATCCTTGTTTAAAGTAACATTAAATCAAAAGTCAGAGGTATGGGCGTACCCGAATTTAGTTTGACCAGACGGCGTTCGCCGTCCCTAAATGGAATTAACCCGCCCCTGCATCCAAGTACACTTAAAAGACGCCGGGTATTAGCCGTCGCTAAACTGACGCAGGCTTGCGGAAATATACGAATCCGCTACTCTAATAGGGAGAAAGCAATCTTTAGAGGCAGTCAGAATAGAATCAAACGTTACAATTTATTAACCAGGTAATCGAAGCAATAATTCAAATCTCCAATGTTACAAGAATAGAATCATCAGTTAACAATACTACCTGGCAAATGAAAACTACACACAGCGATTTGTGCGGGCAGTCAGCCTACAGACTCCTGGAAATGAAACTACACACAAGTGATCTTGTGTGGGCAACCAGCTTACTAACGCCTGACCATACCTGGAACTGAAACTACACACAAGTGATCTGTGTGGGCAATCGACTTACTGACGCCCAGAACTTTGTGTCCCCTTTCCTTATATACTCAGATAATTCAATAAACTCACCAAATGGTGGTCTTGTTATTATAATTAGACTTCAGAATTTTGCAACCAAATGGCTTCTTGGTATCCTGTGGCAGGGAATGCTTATTTACATACAGGAGGTGTTTTGAATAGAAGATTAGGGGGAGGACACACTTTTGAGTTGTACACTACGCTTCTCATATTTTAGAACTTCCTTTAGCTTTTCATTATGATTGGGAGAATGAGACCATTTTATCAGACGCACTGAGACATTTCAAAAGATATCAAACATGTATGGTTACTTTTTGTACATATTACATTGCATGGATTTTTCAGTGAATTTTAGGTGATGAGGGGAGGGGGGAATGGTGACTGCAGCAGGTCCATCGTGCGGACCGTCAGCACAGGGTGTGAAACCCCCCAGTGTGCTGCGTCCTGGATGTTGCTTCTATATGCAAGAGATAGCTCCCGTTGATTACTGACACCAGGCCCACAGTTCCTCTCTAGGGGGGGCCAGACATTTTGGCACCGAGCTTACACCAGTTATTAAAAACAACATTGCCGCTTCTGTCTTTAGATCAGCGAAGTTTGAGGAACAGCTGATCATAGCTGTACATTTAGTAGCAGTGCTACTGCAAACGAATTAGGCTGGAAATCCATTTACTCTTTGCTGAAACTTCTGCTTCTTCATGAAGACCACAGGTCAAGGCTGCTTAGCAATGGCAGACGCCATGGGAGCGCAAGCTACAGAACGCTTTGGAAAGAAGGAGAATGCAGCGCACTTAGTGTTTTAAATGCATTTTTAGGCACGACATGTGAACAGCCTCATGAGATGCACAAAGGCAAGAAAACAAAGACAATATGAGAAAAAGAAAACAAGGAGCAAATTATGTGAATATGTCTTTGAATTTCTTTCCGTCTTTTGATATTTCTTCTCACCGGCTGCAGTTACACGACACGCGTTTCCTGTTACTGACGTGACATGAGCCTCGCTGCTCAACTTCTGATTGGCTGTCTGTTGCCAAGAGTCCAGCAGCAACAAGCAAACACCGCTTCGTTTCACACTGAACAAACTTAGCACCGCAATGTGGGGTTAACACCACAAACACTGTGTTAACCCTGCTCCGGAGTAGGGTTTCATAACCCGTTCAAAACTGGTCTTTAACCGGGGGTTAATAGTGGTGTTTAGAACGACGATAACCCGGGGTTAAGCGCGGTGTGAAAAGCTCTATTGAGAGCAAGGGACCCTACGTAGCTTGTGCATTCTGAGTATATGGTGGATCGGCTCTCATTTAAAACATTAAAACAGCATACCACTGGAAAAATTTTTCGAAAGCAGCATATTCACTGCAAATATTTATATTGAAATTCTTATGAAGATGATTTCATGAAATGTCAGTGCTTAACTCCATTAATGAGTGTCATATTTAATCTAAATGTGTATGTTGAGTGTAAAACAGACTTTAAAATAATTTAGTTTACTTTATTTCACTTACTCCCGTAAAAGAGTGCATACGCATTGTCTTGACTGTCTGTACGGTGCATACATACTTATGGCTAATTCGTTTTTTTTTTTTATCCCCATATGTGCGTGGAAAATGGCATACTTAAATTTTTATTCCCATTTTGTGCTTATGCAATTTTAATACATCAGGGCCCGTATTTATCAAGCCTAAGAATTGACTCAAGTGAAAGAAAATGATTGGCTCAAAGCTGCGCTTAAAAGTTAGTTATCAATCATCTCAGTCATAATTTAAGTGAAGTGTAGGACTAAATAGTAAGTGCCAGTCTTAGAGATGATTCAGAACACTTTAATTGTGCCACAAACCTGATTTTGGATGACGACATACGCATGGACCAATCACTGATTATATATTCTTTAATTAAGAATATTCTCAGATGAACTCAAATTGAATGGTTAAATTCCTAATAGAGTTTACATTCAACACACATTTGACAATAAATCATTTTCAGGAGAATACATTATGGCAAGGAAACGAACCGTCATCACAACTCAATTTAGGATGCCGATAGACAATAGTATAGAGTAACGAACGACGATAGTCAAAGATAACGCCTGTTGTTGATGTCTTTGACGACAGAGAGGATATTATTATTATCTGTTAAAAATAGACTAGGTGCCTATCTTTAGTGATGCAGCGCAGAGTGCCGCTTCAGAAACTTCCCACGGCGTGGCGGATCACCCCCGGTGGCCATGGATCTTAGTCCATCTTATGATGTTCTTTGGTAATGTAAATGTTCTTTACTCGTTTTGAATAACTGAGAAAATGTAACGGTTTGATTAACTGCTCGTCGCCAAACATTTCAATAAGATTCTTCCTTCCTGAAAGATTTGCAGGTCTCTGTCTTCTCAGCGATATCACAGGCCCCTGCTGGCATGTCTTGACCACTTGAGAGACCTCTCCAGCTGTCTTAAATAACTGGGAGAGTAATAGTGATTCTTAGCTTTATGCAATTTGATAACTTGCTTTAATACTTCAGTTTGAAAGTAGGAGTAAATTTCATGAATTCTCAGCACTTAAGACTAAAATGGCGCTTTGAGAAGCTTGATAAATACGGGCCCAGATCTCTTGAAGTTGACACTACATGTCTGACATGACAAATTCATCCAGTGTTTGTTCTGCATGTTGTTTTTGATCAGTCTCTCTCTAGTTTCTGCTTGTGCTTTGTTTGGTTTCCAGATAAACTGATTGTGATCCGAGAGAATCTGACGTGGTCTGAAGCTCTGAGATACTGCAGACAGAATCATGTGGATCTGGTCTTGGTTCATTCAGAAGAGATTCAGCGTCGTGTGATGAACGTGGTTAAACGAGCATCTACTGCGGAGGTGTGGTTAGGTTTACGTCACTCCTGTATTTTTGGTGCATGGTTCTGGGTGAGTGGAGAGACCGTGTGCTATCAGAACTGGGCTCCAGGGAACGGCACATCAGAGGATGACTGTAAAGACGCAGTGAGATCTGGATCAGTTCAGTCTGGAGGAGATCAGCGCTGGATCAGCCGTCCTGAAACCCACAAACTCAACTTCATCTGCAGCAGATATTAACAGACCTTTAATGTAAGAGATACAATGCTTGTGTGCTCCTTTAACTCAATTAATCACATTGTAAAGCAATAATTTCACATATAATAATTTCTAACTCAGCAGGCAGTTGCACCTGAAGGTTAAAAGCAGAAATATTTTGTTCAGATGTTTGTTCATATAGTTCAAAACAATAACTGTTATTGACTGCACTGTAAATTGTATGAATTGTTCTTTTGAAGGTCTGTTTTTCTGCAGATGGGTGAATTTCTGTTGATGTATCCGTGTGATTCCTGTGGGTTTGCTCCATATTAAGAGTCTCAATGGCCAGAATAGCTGGAAACATATTTTGCTTTTGAAACGCTTTCAAAAAAAATGTTTACTCATATATACTCATCATAAGATATTTTATTATAATGTTTTTTTTTCTATTTTATTATGAGATAATTCAATAATTTAAGTTCATTATTTGTGTTTCAAGGATCTCTGTTTGCTGGAGTGAATTCTTCTTTAGCTCTTGTATTATTGATTAATCTTGTCTTTAGATTATAATAACTGGTTAAATTATTGTGCTAAACATAAAAGTAAAACTTAAAACATAAATGTCAACAAAAGCAGCTCAAATAAAATCCTGTAAAACCAGCAATCTCATCTCAATTGATTATTTTGAATTATCGTACAATTTCAACATAGACCATTTAAAAGAAAAAAATCCTATTTCATTTATTTTTTTATTTTTTAAGGCATATTGTAACTTCCCTGTTTTTGTTGTTGTTTGGGTTTAATAAAAGGGAGCTGGTGAATAAGCACAATTAAACATTCATTACCTACATCTATTAATGTAAATGTTTACAACTTGATTCCCATGATAGTAAGAAAAAATACATTGACATACTTTTAAAAAAATATATCGAAAAAACAAGCAAACAATCATTGCTTTGCATTGAATATGTTTTGTTCGTTGATGATTTTAGGAGTCAAACTATTAAGACTAGCAAATAAGACGTGTATGTAATGAATATGACTTGATCAATAACACTCATTGTTTCACATCAGATATGTAAATATAGTCCAGTCTGAACGTCTAAATGTGGTGTGGACGTAAGCAAACGAACGAGGATGTGTATACATGCAAATGTGTTTATGTTTTCTAAACAAGCAAACTAAAAACACAGTAAACTGTAGGAGTATGAAATGAAACAAATGTAGACTTTTCACAACAAAATCTTCTAAAACAATGTAACAAGTTTTAATGCTCACATTCCAGCCAATCACAATCAAGTATTTAGACAGAGAAAAAAAGGCACTTTTTATTATGAAACAACAGCAGCAGAATATAATATAATTTATGTTGCGATACTGAGAGTACAACAACATTTGCTAACATAAATGGACCTCAGGAGAATAGATATGAGCACTTTAATGCAGGGTGGTGAGGGTCTTCATCTCGTCTCTGTTTTGCACATCTGCCATGGTCTCGTCTTCACCACCAGGGGTCTCGTCTCTCGCCCCGTCCCCTTTACGACTCAGTTTGACGGACAGCTTGGTGAAAACAGAGCTCTCTGCATTAGAGCCGCGACTGCTGCGGGTGGAGGCCGACTCCGAGTTGGTTCCTTCGAAGAGTTTGGCCATGAAGCCCAGACCAGCCTGACGGATGTGAGAGCTGCCGGCAAACACGCAGGACGGGGTTCACGCTGCTGCTCATGAAGGCAAGCTGTCACGTTAGGACGGGCCACTTTTGCAGCTTTTAAAACAGAAGATGAGGAGCCCTGCATCACACCAATCACCTGTGACAACAGACCAACAAGAAAGAGAAATGAGAAGTGCTATTGTGAGCTGACATAAAATGAGAGAAAATGTACCTTATTGAACATAGTCTACTTTATATTTCACACATAAGAAATTAACTGACAGTCTGTTAGAGTATGCAAGGGAGGTTGAGACTACTTAATAATTTATTAAAAGTAGGGAAGTCCCGAGCCAATCTCAAGGATCGGGGCAGATCAAACTTTTTTTTTAACTGACCATATCGGCTCTCCTCAGCCTGATCCTTATTTTATGTCAGCTGTAATGCCTATGACGTGCAGTAGGTGGAAGTATTTTCCTTCTAGTAGATTTGGCAACCGCTATTAAAAGGAAAATAAGACACTCAAATGTGTGTGTGTGTGTGTACAGCCGCCATTAAAATCAAAAGAAGAGTTTGTTCTTAAGATCTAGTGAGGTTGTTCTAGCATATCACACACATTTGAGCTTGTGTGTTCAGTGTATTTGATGCATACTTTTGTAACGATCAGTCATACATTTCAAACGTCACAGATGCAGATGTCATTGTCATAACACATTGCATCGTGTCAGACTCGCATTCTGACACAGAAAGCTTATAAACTTATCTCCACTTTTTTACCTTTATATTGCACTTATAAAAGGACCAAAAAAGGACGTACGCTAAAAAGTTGGAAGAACAGTTCACTTCCAGTGACTCCTCTTCAGTGTGGAAAGGCCTGAAAGCCATCACCAAGTACAGAACACCACCCCCCCCCCCCCGCACTGAGGTGAATCAACAACTTGCTGAAGACCTGAATGAGGTTTAATGTAGATTTGAAATCCCCCACACCCATCCTGACCATCTCTCTACACAACCATTAAAACCTCCAGCAATCCCCCTCCCTCACTCCTGTACTTCAGGTCAGTGAAGAAGATGTGTGAGAGGTCTTCAGGAAAAACAAGAGAAGGAAGGCACCAGGCCCAGACGGTGTGACACCAGCCTGCTTGAAACCCTGTGCTGACCATCTAGCCCCCATCTTCACACAGATCTTCACAGATCACTGGAGCTCATGCTTCAAACACTCCAGCATCATCCCGGTTTAAAAGAAACCCAAGATAACAGGACTTAATGATTACAGACCTGTGGCTCTAACGCTTGTCATCAAGAAGTCATTTGAAAAACTGGTTCTGGCTTATCTGAAGGACATCACAGGACTCTTACTGGACCCCCTGCAGTCTGCTTACCGAGCAAACAGGTCTGTGGATGATGCAGTCAACATGATACCACATTATATCCTGCAACACCTGGACAAATCAGGGACTTGTGTGAGGATCCTGTTTGTGGACTTTAGTTCGGCCTTTAACACCATCATCCCAACACTCCTCCAGACCAAAATAACCCAGCTCTCTGTCCCTAGCTCTATCTGTCAGTGGATCACCAGATAGGCAGCAGTTATACTGGGGAAATTCCTGTCAAACACCCGCTCCACCAACACTGGTGCCCCTCAGGGATGTCCTGACCCCTCTGTCAAGCTCCTGAAGTTTGCAGATGATACCACACTCATCGGCCTGATCCAGGATGGTGACGAGTCTGCCTACAGACAGGAGGATAAAGAGCTGGCTGTCTGGTGCAGTCTAAACAACCTGGAGCTTAACACGCTAAAAACAGTGGAGATGATTGTGGACTTCAGGAGAACCCCCCCTGCACTCTCCGCACTCACCATCATAGACAGAACTGTGCCTGCAGTGGAGACATTCAAGTTCCTGGGATCCATCATCTCTCAGGACCTGAATTGGGACACTCACATCAACTCCATTGTAAAAAAAAAAAGCACAACGAAGGCTGTACTTCCTTCCTCAGGAAGTTTAACCCCCCACAGAAGCTTTGAGTCTGTGCTGTGCACATCAATAACTGTCTGGATTGGCTCAGCTACAAAATCGAATTATGTTAGTTTTATTAATAATTCCAAGCGATAAAAACAGTTTTGGGACTGTTTAGTGGCTGGCGTGACGGATCATGTCCGGTCCCGCTTTATAAGTTCAAGCGAAGCAGGAGTGCATTCTTATCAGCATGAAGTAAACATTGAATAAACATCTGATCCATGTTGAATGATACACTACAACTTACTGAATGTATGGTGTCTCATGTAATCACTTAACGAGTGTTTCAACTGCATAAAGACAACCGCTAGACAACATTGTCACATATTAACAGAAAATCCACCCAGTGTCCATAAACGAAAAATTTAATATTTACTCATAATTGCTCTTTTTTTTATTATAATTAATAAAAATAAATATATATAATGTTATTATAAAAAGGTCTAATATGAACTTGTATACAAACCAATTGTTACTTTAACTTTAACAATAGGGTTCACTGTATAGTTTAGATTAGACAAAAATGAGAAAAAATAAAGTGTACATTACCAGTCAAACGTTTTTGAACAATAATATGTTTTATGTTTTTAAAGAATTATCTTCTGCTGACCAAGCCTGCATTTATTTGAGCCAAAATGCAGCAAAATCAGTAATATTGTGAAATGTGTTTACTACTTAAAATAACTGCTTTATTGTAATATATTTTAAAATGTAATTTATATCTGTGATCAAAGCTGTATTTTCAGCATCATTACTCCAGTCTTCAGTGTCACGTTATCGTTCAGAAATCATTCTAATACGCTGATTTGCTGCTCAAGAAACAGTTTTTTTCTCATTATTATTATAAATATTTAAAACAGTTAAGTATTTTTTTTCAGGATTATTTTATTGAATACAAAGATAAAAAGATGAGCATTTATCTGAGATAAGTTTTCTTAAGCTTGGAGTCAGTATAATTATTATTTTTTTTAAGGGGGTATTATAGAAATCAACACTTTTATTTAGCAAGGAAGATTTAAATGGATCAAAAGAGATGATAAAGACATGTATAATGTTACAAACTATTTATATTTCAGATAATTGCTGTTCTTCTGAACTTTCTATTCATCAAAGAAACCTGAAAAAGTTATACTCAACTGTTTTCAACCCTGACTAAAGCTAAATATTTGAAGCTTTGAAATCACAGGAATAAATTAAACTTTACATTATATTCAAATAGAAATCAGTTATTTTAAACAGTACAAATATTTCACAATATTACTGCTTTTGCTGTATTTTGGATGAAATAAATGCGGTGAGCAGAAGATAATTAAAAAACATTATAAATATTACTGTTCTAACACTTTTGACTGGTATGTTAATCACAGGCTTGTTAATTACTCATGAATAATTCTCACTGCAGGCTGCTCCAGCCACTGGTTAATGAGGTGATAGAAGTAAGAGAAATAAGTTTCAATAGACCAACATTTGAAGTTATGGTAGAAATGTATAGCTAATGTGTGGTAATGTAATCCACAATCATAGGATTCATTCATGCTGAGTTATACACTGATATTCTGTTATGGTCTATGGATCTCCTGAATTAGTCTCGGCCTCCCCCTGTCCACCCCATGTATAAAACTCCAGCTCCGCCACTGAGTGATTTTCTGTTATGGTCTATGGATCTCCTGAATTAGTCTCGGCCTCCCCCTGTCCACCCCATGTATAAAACTCTTGCTCCGCCACTGAGTGATTTTCTGTTATGGTCTATGGATCTCCTGAATTAGTCTCGGCCTCCCCCTGTCCACCCCATGTATAAAACTCCAGCTCCGCCACTGAGTGATTTTCTGTTATGGTCTATGGATCTCCTGAATTAGTCTCGGCCACCCCCTGGCCACCCCATGTATAAAACTCCAGCTCCGCCACTGAGTGATTTTCTGTTATGGTCTATGGATCTCCTGAATTAGTCTCGGCCACCCCCTGTCCACCCCATGTATAAAACTCCAGCTCCGCCACTGAGTGATATTCTGTTATGGTCTATGGATCTCCTGAATTAGTCTCGGCCACCCCCTGTCCACCCCATGTATAAAACTCCAGCTCCGCCACTGAGTGAGAGGTGTCGCTCACCTGTAGGATGTTGATGAGGTGATACGGCAGCCAGAAGACGGTGAACGCAGCGATGATGATGAGGATGAGGGCGTTTCCTCTTCCTTTGCGCTGGAACATTGCACTACGCAGCCGACAGATCACTGAGATGTAGCAGAACAAGATGAAGGTGAAGGGCAGCAGGAATCCCAGGATAGTCTCAGACAGGTACTGAAAGATTTCATGAGCGTCGCTCTCCCAGTGATACGGCATACACACATGCATTCCTGGACGGAACATCGTCACGTTACTGTCGGTGCAAGAAGATATAAAAACACAACCAAACAGGTTGACTGTCAGATAAATAGAAGGACATAAAGAAGATTGCAATTCTTTATAAAACCAATAGTGCTGGTCCCATAGTTGGTACGAGTTGCAAAGGTTACTTTGGAAATGTAATAAATGTAATAAGTAGTGTAACTATTTCAATTCCTTTATTAATGAAACCG
>CM050413.1:40641461-40703961 GCA_027564155.1 Gymnocypris eckloni scoliostomus | reverse complement strand
TCCGCAAGCGAGCACATTAGCGTAGTAGTAAATATATAGAATCGGTTTTGTCCCAATGTCTCAGAAGTGTCCTTATCATTAACATCTATCAAATAGTGGTGCTATTTAACGTCACTGCTTCCTCTTCACACACACAGCACTTGAGAAACAACCAATTGCCTCAGACAGGAAAGAGCAAAGAACACTTTACATGCACAAAAAAAAAACTGTTACTTTGTTCATTTGTTTTGTTATATTTTCTTTCTGTTGCATTCTGTTCTCCTCTTCTATGCTCTAACTCTTTCTCTCTTAGGCTATTTGAATTGATGTTCATGGGGAAGCCGTGTCCCGTGGTCATGCTGATGAATCCAGTGTATGTGTGTGTGTGTGTGTGTGTGTGTAGTACTTCGATTTCCAAATGTCCCGCGTTGTTTTCACAATAGGGGATTGACTGTTTCCTGTTCCAGACTGTTGTAACGAGGATAGGACATTCACACGCAACATCAGCCGAATGCAGGTGACTTCTGCGCAGGGCCTGATCTTGTCGACCTGAAGAGATGGCACGTGCACACATAGACATAAAAGGGGGCTTGAGCACCTGCCCTTTTTCTTCCTCGAGAGAAAGTGCCCTTTTTTCTGGGGATTTTTTTTTTTTTATTTTTTATAAATGAATATATGTATATACGTGTGTATGTGTGTTTCTACGACGGCGTTATTACGACGGCGTTTTAGTGCCACATAAAAAATAAAAAAATATATAATATTTCGAGATTAAAGTCGTAATATTTCGAGAATAAAGTCGAAACTGCGAGAATAAAGTCGAAATGTTACGAGAATAAAGTCGAAACACTTCGAGAATAAAGTCGAAACACTTCGAGAATAAAGTCGAAATGTTACGAGAATAAAGTCGTAATATTACGAGAATAAAGTCGAAATATTACGAGAATAAAGTCGTAATGTTACGAGAATAAAGTCGTAATATTACGAGAATAAAGTCATAATATTACGAGAATAATGTCGTAATATTACGAGAATAAAGTCGAAATATTACGAGAATAAAGTCGAAATATTACGAGAATAAAGTCGTAATATTTCAAGAATAAAGTCGTAATATTTCGAGAATAAACTCGTAGTAATACGAGATTAAACTCCTAATATTTTGAGAAAAATCACAGAATTGCTAGAAACAATGGATGTGGAGGATTTGGTTAAATCCTACTTTAGATTAGGATTTAGCAATAAGGAAATTCTTTTGTAGACTTAATTTAATTTATTTTATTTATTTTATTTAATTTAAAAACTTAATTTATTCAGAAGAAAAATAACGACGTCGCCAGTACTTCAGCCGGGGTCCCAACGCGTTGTGGCATTATGGCATATTCGGAGACGTCGAGCGGCGCCAGTTCAACTCCTTCAGGGTCGATTTCTTTGATCACCATCCTCATAGTCTCTTGAGAAACAACATATCCTCTTGAATAGCACGCAGATGTAACCATCGATATCCTTGGAGTCGACAACTGGTCGCCATCTCAGACTGCACAAAGAGGCTATTTCCTCAATGTCTGTCTGATTTTTTCTTCTGAATAACTTAAGTTTCCTACATTACTACGACGTTTAGTGCCACATAAAATAAAATCTAAGATTACAGAGATTAAAGTCGTAATATTTCGAGAATAAAGTCGAAACTACGAGAATAAAGTCGAAACTACGAGAAAAAAAGTCGAAACACTTCGAGAATAAAGTCGTAATGTTACGAGAATAAAGTCGTAATATTACGAGAATAAAGTCGTAATGTTACGAGAATAAAGTCGTAATGTTACGAGAATAAAGTCGTAATGTTACGAGAATAAAGTCGTAATGTTACGAGAATAAAGTCGTAATATTATGAGAATAAAGTCGTAATATTACGAGAATAAAGTCGTAATATTACGAGAATAAAGTCGTAATATTACGAGAATAAAGTCGTAATATTACGAGTAAACTCGTAATGTCTGAGATTAAACTCCTAATATTTTGAGAAAATCACAGAATTGCTAGAAACAATGGATGTGGAGGATTTGGTTAAATCCTACTTTAGATTAGGATTTAGCAATAAGGAAATTCTTTGTCTTTTGGCACATCAGCACGGAGTTATAATTAGTAAAAGGACACTGCAGCGGTTATGTAGAAAAATTTATTTATTCAGAAGAAAAAATCAGACAGACATTGAGGAAATTGCCTCTTTTGTGCAGTCTGAGATGGCGACCAGTGGTCGATGGTTACATCTGCGTGCTATTCGAAGAGGATATGTTGTTTCTCAAGAGACTATGAGGATGGTGATCAAAGAAATCGACCCTGAAGGAGTTGAACTTGGTAGCTCGGCGTCTCGAATATACCATAATGCCACAACGCGTTGAGACCCCGGCTGAAGTACTGGCGACGTCGTTATTTTTCTTCTGAATAAATTAAGTTTCCTACATAACCGCTGCAGTGTCCTTTTACTAATTATAACTCAGTGCTGATGCGCCAAAAGACAAAGAATTTCCTTATTGCTAAATCCTAATTTAACCAAATCCTCCACATCCATTGTTTCTAGCAATTCTGTGATTTTTCTCAAAATATTAGGAGTTTAATATCGTATTACTACGAGTTTATTCTCGAAATATTAGGAGTTTAATATCGTATTACTACGAGTTTATTCTCAAAATATTACGACTTTATTCTCGTAATATTTCGACTTTATTCTCGTAATATTACGACATTATTCTCGTAATATTACGACTTTATTCTCGTAATATTACGACTTTATTCTCGTAATATTACGACTTTATTCTCGTAATATTACGACTTTATTCTCGTAATATTTCGACTTTATTCTCGTAATATTTCGACTTTATTCTCGTAACATTACGACTTTATTCTCGTAATATTTCGACTTTAATCTCGTAACATTACGACTTTAATCTCGTAACATTTCGACTTTATTCTCGTAGTTTCGACTTTATTCTCGAAACATTACGACTTTAATCTCGTAATATTTCGACTTTAATCTCGTAACATTACGACTTTATTCTCGTAACATTTCGACTTTATTCTCGTAGTTTCGACTTTATTCTCGAAACATTACGACTTTAATCTCGTAGTCTTAGATTTTTTTTTTTTTTTTATGTGGCACTAAAACGCCGTATATCTCAATGAAACAGACAAGGCTTTTGTTTTTTCTTGTGTTTACTCTGCACGTGTGTGTGTGTGTGTGTGTGTGTGTGTAGGGGGGGATGTTTTTAATAGGGCTGTCAAGTGAGTATAAAAAAATTTCAAATAACATAATGTGCTGATTAATTAAATTAATCTCAAATTAAGGAAATGAATTAGCATGCACATCATCAAAGTTATTATTAACAAGAATAGTTATAATTGTGTTAATTTAGAGGAAAACAAAAAACAAACACGGAATAGACAAAAACGTATCTGGAATATAAGTAGCTTTAGAAAGAAATAGTGTAATTCAACAAAAAATACAAATAAATAGTCAAATATGATTTTTTTTTAAAGACATTATACTCTAAATATACAAGTAAACCGCGTGATGGCAAATCCTTGTCTTAAAGGGATACTCACCCCAAAATGAAAATTGTGTCATTAATCACATACCCCCATGTCGTGCCAAACACGTAAAAGCTTTGTTCGTCTTCAAAAAACTATTTAATATATTTTGGATGAAAACCGGGAGGCTTGTGACTGTCCCATTGACTGTCAAGGCCCAGAAAAGTATGAAAAGCATCGCCAGACTTCTCCATCTGCCATCAGTGGATCAAACGTTACGTTATGAAGCGACGAGAATACTTCTTGTATGGATATAAAACTAAAAATAACGACGTTATTCAACAATTAGGCACTGTAACATCTCTGTGTCAGAGTAGCGCCATTTAGGAGATTATGCCCTGGACGCAAAATGCATACACTCTTCACAAGCCTTGGAAATATCTTAGATTGTGTTCTGAAGACGAACAAAGCTTTTATAGGTTCGGAACGACATGGGGGAAAATGATTAATGACAAAATTATCATTTTGGGGTGGAGTATCCAGTCATTGTCATTGAATCATCCATTCAATCGATTAGTCTAATGGCTGATTCATTCTTAAACAACACAAGTGACTGCCTTTATGAATGGCTCAATATTGATTCACTCGATTCATTTAAAAACATGGATTAATTAATGAAACACCGTTGTGTGTTGTGCATAGACTAGCCTTCTTTCTATCTGACCTCCTACATCTAGTTTTGACATTGAATACCATGGTTAAACTGTGGTTAGTGTAGCAAAATCATGGCTAATTTGTGGTTGCCATAGCTTAACTATAGTGGTATTTGAAGTAAATGGTTAATTTTCATAAGGGCATATCATTCAGTATGGCCACAGCGACACAACTGCTTGCGCAAACCTCTTACTCTACAGTGATTGTTGCGTCATGTTTTTGATTGCGTAAGTCACTTCACACTTCTAGTTCCTTGTGTAGCCTATTTTATAAAAAGGCTGGCCTTATTTTAACATTTAAATTAGATCAAAAGTCACCTGAGTGTCCACTTTTAAGGTCAGCAACATTTCTTTTCTGTCTTTTAGAGTAAATATCTGCTAGTGGTGAGAAGTGATCCGTTGACTGCTTGTTTTATTCAATCGTCGTGCTAAATGCATATTTTTGCTCACCAGCTGACATTCAAAGACCACATTGCATGAACTTTTCGATCCTGTAGGTTTTTATTACACAACATCAGAAAGATCAGGCCCTTCCTTACACAGCACACTGTACAAGTTCTTGTCCAGGCCCTTGTCATTTTAAGACTGGACTACTGCAATGCTCTTCTGGCTGGACTTCCATCAAACACAATCAAACATTTACAGATGATTCAGAATGCAGCGGCATGACTGGTCTTCTGCAAACCCAAAAGAGCACATGTCACACCTCTCTTTATCTCCCTGCACTGGTTCCAGGTTGCAGGTCGCATAAAGTTCAAGACACTGATGCATGTATATAGAACAACCACAGGCTCAGCACCCACCTACTTCCACTCACTGATGACAATCTACATCCCCTCCAGAAGTCTGAGATCTGCGGGCGAGCGTCGCCTCATCTCATCACAGAGAGGCACAAAATCACTTTCCAGAACGTTTTCATTCACCGTTCCTGTCTGGTGGAATGAACTTCCCACCCTCATCCGGACTGCTGGATCCCTGTCAATCTTCAAACGACACCTGAAAACTCATTCTTCCATCATCACTTGACTTCATCTTAAAAAAAAAAAAAAAAACTTTGCACTCTTTCCCTTAACCCTTCACTGTCTGGCTAGAATTTACTCTGAACAATTCCTGAAATGTTGTATTACAAGCACTTCCTGTGTCCGTTTGCCTCTTTATAATGTATCGCTTATTGCATTCCTCAATTGTAAGTCGCTATGGATAAAAAAAAATCTGCTAAATGAACAAATGTAAATGTAAAATGTCAGCAAAGGACCACTGAATGGCCTCTTACAAAAAGTTAAAACTGAAATGAGGAATTGGACAACTTTGGTTCAATTAACATTACAATAATTGAGAATGATAAACAATAACGGGTGATTTTCTACAGATAACTGTGATGTGAAAAAATCTTATGTACAATCTTTATGTACAATCTGAACAGTATTAAACAGTTGATCAGTTCACACACAGTGAATTACATTGGCCTATATTAATACCATAAGGCTGATATTTACACATTTTCAACTGATCATAATTTAAGTGCTTTAGTTTTTAATTTAAAGAGTGGGATCAACATGTTTGTTTAAGAATAATAACCATATTTAAAACTATACAAACCGTAGTCTCTAGGTTCTGCTGTCGTACGCGCGTTAACGGGAGAGTGGCATTCCAGCGGCTGATCTAGGTGTATTTTATGATGAATGGATGCACTTTATTTTGCATCAAAATCTTGACCACTATTCACTGCCATTATAAAGCTTGAAGAGCCAGGACATTTTTTTAAAAAAACTCTGATTGCATTCGTCTGAAAGAAGAAATTTACACACATCTTGAGGTGTAACTGTGTAACTGATGTTACACACATCATGGGGTAATTTTCATTTTTGGGTGAACTATCCCTTTAATACAAAACCATCACATTTAATATGACTGATAATGTAGTAAAAAAAGAATGTAAATAATAACAATTATTCAGTGGTTCAGACATAAGTAAACACATAAATCCTTAAGCTTTTATTTACCTCATTCATTGTTGCAATGACAAAAAAAAGTATCATACCCTGATTCGCCGTATTTTTCTGTCATATGGGTTCACTGTAAATTTTCTAATAATGCAGTTGTGAAGTATTTATTTGAGTGCAATCTGTCAAATCTTTAAACAAAACAAAATTCCTTAAACATGAATCATGAGCTACTGGAAATGTAAAGTAAAAGTCCTGGAAATGCGTTTGAAAGAAAACAAGACTTGGAAACTGGGTTCCCTCTTAATTTTCAGTGTTCACCCCAACATTTTCCCTTTCCGTCTTGAATCATTGGATCCATGCATGCAGATGGTCTTTCTGACACGATCTGAATAGTCCATCGGCCGCTCAGGTGCATGTCGCCCTCTTGTGGACAAACAAATGAAGCAGTTCTTTGAAAGCGCTGGAATACAGCGTACCGGTATTCCAGGTTGGATTTGTGGACTTTCTTTGGCATGTTTTTAACAGTTAGAATCTGTTCCTTGTTTAGCCCATTGGTCAATGTACAGTATAAAACCCACGTGGCTGTCTCAGTTCTTGGTCTGGTGATGGTTTGCCTTAGGCATGGGCTCCACTCTTTGGGGTGGGGGATAAACCATTGGAAAACTGTTTTATTTTATAACATAAACTTGGATTGACCTCCATCTGTTACAAAATAACAAGATGCCCTGATTTACCCACCGTGCAATACCAGAACAAGGCACAGCCCAACACGCTCACCATAGCTTGAGTTCCCAGTAACGAGCCACAGTCAGATGCTCACTTACAGTTTTTCTGCGGCACAACTTTAATAACCGAGTTTACATTAACAGTGGTGTTGGAGTCTGAGTCTTTGTCTTTTAGACTGTCTCCCTCATCGGTCTCCTTCTCTTGGTCGCGGCTGTTCTGGTTGCTGCGCCGGATCCTCCGTGTTGTTTCCAGCGCCGTTCCCTCGAACAGCCGCGCCATGAAGCCCAGACCCTCCCGCCGGATGAACGACTTCCCGGCGAAGGTGTAAAGCACGGGGTTTATGCAGCTGCTGACGAAGGCCACTGTAGAGGTGAGTGCTCGCAGCTTCGTCCTGATCATTTTTAGCCTGTCGAAGGAAGAACAGGTTGGTATTTAACGCTTATCTGTTCTATACAAACTTTAGGTGCAATAAAAGCTATTTAAAAACCTAAGTTTGCTTTGTATTTCTGGACTGTATGGCCTAATTGGTTATAGGCAAGGCAAGGCAAGGCAAGTTTATTTGTATAGCACATTTCATACACATTGGTAATTCAAAGTGCTTTACATAAAAGAAAGTGAAATAATCATTCACAGCAATAAAAACAAGAAGTTAAAAATAATAAAACAAGGAGTTTTAAAATGATATAGAAATTGATTTAAAATGAGATTTAAAACAGTTAAATAGAAAATGATTATACATAAAATACAATGCAGTCAGTTCGGACGTAGCACAGCTCATTCAACAAATGCACAGCTAAATAGATGAGTTTTGAGACTGGATTTAAATGTGGCTAATGTTTTAGCACATCTGATCTCTTCTGGAACCTGGTTCCAGCTGCGGGCGGCATAATAGCTAAAAGCGGACTCCCCTTGTTTTGTGTGAACCCTTGGTATTTCTAACTGACTCGATCCTAATGATCTGAGTGGTCTGTTAGGTTTATATTCAGTGAGCATATCTGACATATATTTAGGTCCTAGGCCATTGAGCGACTTATAAACGAGTAGAAGTACTTTAAAATCGATCCTAAATGTAACTGGAAGCCAGTGTAAGGACCTGAGGACTGGTGTGATGTGCTCATATTTTCTGGTTCTAGTCAGAATCCTGGCAGCAGCGTTCTGGATGAGCTGCAGCTGTCTAATGGTCTTCTTTGGAAGGCCGGTGAGGAGACCATTACAATAATCCACCCTGCTGGTGATAAAGGCATGAACAAGTTTCTCCAAGTCATGACTGGAAACAAAACATCTAATTCTTGCAATGTTTTTGAGATGATAGTATGCAGATTTAGTTACTGCTTTGACATGACTACTAAAACTAAGGTCTGTCTCCAGAATCACCCCAAGATTTCTGACTTGATTTTTAGTTGTTTGACCCCTAGAGTCAAGGTATGCATTCACCTTGAGAACTTCATCTTTGTTTCCAAATGCAATGACTTCAGTTTTCTCCTTGTTTAACTGAAGAAAGTTTTGGCACATCCAACTGTTAATTTCATCAATGCATTGGCAGAGGGAGTCAATGGGGCTATAATCATTTGGAGATAAGGCTAGGTAGATCTGGGTATCATCAGCATAGCTGTGATAGGCAATTTGGTTCTTCCTCATTATCTGACTTAGTGGGAGCATATACAAGCTAAACAACAGCGGTGCAAGAATTGAGCCTTGTGGGACTCCACATGTCATGGACGTCCACTTAGACTTATTCTCTCCTATACTCACAAAATAACCTCTCCCTTCTAAGTATGACCTGAACCATTTGAGTGCCATCCCAGAAAGCCCGACCCAGTTTTCCAGTCTCTCTAGAAGTATGTTATGATCGACAGTGTCAAACGCAGCACTAAGATCTAGTAGTACCAGCACTGATATTTTGCCAGAATCAGAATTAAAGCGAATATCATTTATTATCTTAATGAGTGCTGTCTCTGTGCTGTGATGCACGCGGAAACCAGATTGAAAATTATCCAGGTATCCATTTGAGTTTAAGTAGTTGTTCAGCTGATTAAAAACTACCTTTTCAATAATCTTACCTATGAAAGGAAGATTTGATATTGGTCTATAGTTGCTCAACATGGTGTTATCAAGATTGCGCTTTTTCAGAAGGGGCTTAACAACTGCAGTTTTCAGGGAGTTTGGAAAAGTCCCAGAGAGAAGTGAGGTGTTCACCACTTCTAAGAGATCTGCTTCTAAACAGTTAAGCACACTTTTGAAAAAAGATGTGGGAAGTGTGTCAAGATAGCAGGTTGACGATTTGAGATGCTGTACTATTTCTTCCAAAATTTTGCTATCAATTGTTTTAATAAACAGACATAGTCACTTCTTTTTGAGATTGCTGTCGAATCTGTGTGACCCTGTATTACAGGAAGATGTGCCAATCTCCTTCCTGATATTACTGATCTTCTCTGAAAAGAAGGAAGCAAACTCATTGCATTTGCTGTCAGAGAGCATTTCACTGGGAATCTGACTTGGGGGTTTGTCAGTCTCTCAACAGTAGCAAAAGAGTGCGAGTGTTGTTTAAATTACTGTTTATAAGGTTTGAGAAGAAGGTCTGTCTAGCTGTGGCTAGTTCCAAATTGAAAGCATGAAGGCTGTCTTTATAGATGCTATAGTGTATTTCTAGTTTCGTCTTCCGCCACATCCGCTCAGCTTTTCTGCATTGTCTTTTCATATTCTGAACTGCTGTTGATTTTCTCCAAAATGATTTTTGTCTGCCATTCTTCTTGCTGACCTTTATCGGTGCAATATCATCAATAACATTCTTAACTTTTGAGTCAAATGAATCCAGGAGAAGATCAACAGAGTCTGCAGAAATGCTTGGTGTTAAAGATATTGCCTTCATAAATAGCACACTAGTGTTCTCATTAATGCATCTCTTTCTGACAGAGACAGATCTAGATTCAGTGGTGACAGAGATCAATATATCAAAGAAAATACAGAAGTGATCAGACAGAGCTACATCCTTAATGACAATGGATGAAATGTTTAGACCTCTACTGATGAGTAAATCTAGAGTGTGTCCACGATTGTGTGTCGGTCCGTGCACATGCTGAATCAGGTCAAAAGTGTTTAAAACAGTTATAATTTCTTTTGTAGTTTTGATTTCAGCATTGTCTATGTGAATATTAAAATCCCTGCAATAGCAAAACAGTCAAACTCTGAGGAAATCATTGATAACAGTTCTGTGAACTCTTCAACAAAGGCTGGGGAGTATTTTGGAGGCCTGTAAATGATGATAAACAGAATGCGGGCACCTTTCAGCACAATACCTAGATATTCAAAAGACAAGTACTGACCAAATGACACTTGCTTGCATTGATAAACATCTTTAAACAGAGCAGCTACACCTCCACCTCTCCTAACAGTCCTGCAGACACTTATAAAATTAAAGTTAGGAGGGGCTGTTTCAGTGAGGACTGTTGCACTGCAGTTGTCTTCTAGCCATGTTTCAATTAGAAACATAAAATCCAGGTTGTTTGTGGTTATTAAATCATTGATCACAAATGATTTATTTTTTAGTGAGCGAGTGTTTAAAAATGCTAACTTGATGGAATTAAATTATAGGTGCTTTACAGCAGAATTTCTTAACCATTTTGAAGCATAGCTTTCCTTGTCAAAGTAACTAAATAAAATGAGTTAATTTTACTCAAACATTGGCTAATAAAAGGGTCATATGATGATTGCATGTTTGCCTTTGTCTTTAGAGTCTTACAAGCTATTTGTGGATCTATAGGATCCATAGAGCGAATTGTCCTGCAGGTGACCTGGTAAGTCTTCTTACGATGCACATATAGGGATTTACGATTACACCAGAGCACTCGTAGATTTACAAAGATTTTCAAGTACTACTTAAGTTACGATGGTTTTGGGATACGGTCCGCAAGTCTAAGATGATTTTGGCGATAATTTTTACGATCAACTTAAACTTACGATCCTTTTGGGAAATGCAGCCCTGAATAACTGACCAATTCAGAGCATACCTCGCTTTTCTGAACAATGAGGTTTGTAAAAAATAACCTTTCAGAAAGGCGTCACAGAGAAGAGCAACAATAATGTACAGTATGTGGAAAATAATGTGTTTTTTAACCTTAAACCATGTAAACACATTGCATTACACCAAATAATGTTCTTTTTAGCAACTTCATATGACCCCTTTAAAGTTAATTGCACTAAATAGAAAAGGTAAGGAAAATGAGCACAATTTACAACATTTTAAATATTTAAGAGATATTGCACTCTGGCATGAGAAGCAAAGGTTGATCTTCATTTTAGAGTTGCTGAGGTCCTGGTGTGAGTGTTTTTAAATTGCTCACTTTTCTTTAGTGGGAGAATCTTTTGGATGTAAAGCAGCAGCCACCTGTGTGAGAAAAAAATAATAATTAGGTTGTTTTCACATTTGAGAAATAGAGTATTTGATGGACAGACACACACCTGCACCATGTTTATGATGTGGTACGGCAGCCAGAACAGTCCGAAGCTGATGATGATCACCAGGATGAGTTTCTCGCTGCGGATGCGTCTGCGAAAGCGCGTCTTGCGGATTCTCCGCAGGATGCACACGTAACTGCCTATGATCACGCCGTATGGCAACAAGAAGCCCAGTAATGTTTCCATACAATACTGCATCACCTCCTGCAGAGAAACAACACTGTCATGAAATAACATAGCCGTAATGGGAAATGTGCTTTAACATAACATCACTAGATGCAATTGTTACATGTTACATTTAATGTAGTGTTTTAGCGTAACATCACCACATGGTATTGTTACATGTTACATTTAATGTAGTGCTTTAACGTTTCATCACCACATGTTATTGTTACATGTTACATTTATTGTAGTGCTTTAACGTTTCATCACCACATGTTATTGTTACATGTTACAATTAGTGTAGTGCTTTAACGTTTCATCACCACATGTTATTGTTACATGTTACATTTATTGTAGTGCTTTAACGTTTCATCACCACATGTTATTGTTACATGTTACATTTATTGTAGTGCTTTAACGTTTCATCACCACATGTTATTGTTACATGTTACATTTACTGTAGTGCTTTAACGTTTCATCACCACGTTATTGTTACATGTTACATTTATTGTAGTGCTTTAACGTTTCATCACCACATGTTATTGTTAAATGTTACATTTACTGTAGTGCTTTAACGTTTCATCACCACATGTTATTGTTAAATGTTACATTTACTGTAGTGCTTTAACGTTTCATCACCACATGTTATTGTTACATGTTACATTTAGTGTAGTGCTTTAACATTTCATCACTACATGTTATTGTTACATGTTACATTTATTGTAGTACTTTAACGTTTCATCACCACATGTTATTGTTACATGTTACAATTAGTGTAGTGCTTTAACGTTTCATCACCACATGTTATTGTTACATGTTACATTTATTGTAGTGCTTTAACGTTTCATCACCACATGTTATTGTTACATGTTACGTTTAATGTAGTGCTTTAACGTTTCATCACCACATGTTATTGTTACATGTTACATTTATTGTAGTACTTTAACGTTTCATCACCACATGTTATTGTTACATGTTACATGTAGTGCTTTACCGTAACATCACCACATGTTATTGTTACATGTTACATTTATTGTAGTGCTTTAACGTTTCATCACCACATGTTATTGTTACATGATACATTTATTGTAGTGCTTTAACGTTTCATCACCACATGTTATTGTTACATGTTACAATTATTGTAGTGCTTTAACGTTTCATCACCACATGTTATTGTTACATGTTACATTTAATGTAGTGCTTTAACGTTTCATCACCACATGTTATTGTTACATGTTACATTTATTGTAGTGCTTTAACGCTTTCATCACCACATGTTATTGTTACATGTTACATTTACTGTAGTGCTTTAACGTTTCATCACCACATGTTATTGTTACATGTTACATTTAATGTAGTGCTTTAACGTTTCATCACTACATGTTATTGTTACATGTTACATTTACTGTAGTGCTTTAACGTTTCATCACCACATGTTATTGTTACATGTTACAATTAGTGTAGTGCTTTAACGTTTCATCACCACATGTTATTGTTACATGTTACATTTATTGTAGTGCTTTAACGTTTCATCACCACATGTTATTGTTACATGTTACGTTTAATGTAGTGCTTTAACGCTTTCATCACCACATGTTATTGTTACATTTACTGTAGTGCTTTAACGTTTCACCACATGTTATTGTTACATGTTACATTTATTGTCTTTTAACGTTTCATCACCACGTTATTGTTACATGTTACATGTAGTGCTTTAACGTAACATCACCACATGTTATTGTTACATGTTACATTTATTGTAGTGCTTTAACGTTTCATCACCACATGTTATTGTTACATGCTACATGTAGTGCTTTAACGTAACATCACCACATGTTATTGTTACATGTTACATTTACTGTAGTGCTTTAACGTTTCATCACCACATGTTATTGTTACATGTTACATGTATTGTAGTGCTTTAACGTTTCATCACCACATGTTATTGTTACATTTACATTTACTGTAGTGCTTTAATGTAAACATGCAGCTGAAGCTGACATTCCTTTTCCTTCTCACCAAATATAGTTTTTTGTAGAGTTGGTGTGTTGCTGACTTTGTAAGTCTATTTATTTAGTATTGTTTTGTATACTATTAACTATTGAGGTTATGTTTGTCTAAGTTTAATGTGATTTATAATTCATATGTATCAGTGGTCTTATTTTATTGTTAAACTTTGTGTTTAGTGTTGACTTAATTTAATTATGTGATTTGTAATTTATGTGATTATGTGATTGTTTTAATACCGATGTTGTTAATTATATTTAAGATTTGTTCTCTGTCTCTTGTTTATAGAAACCATATACAACTATGGTTTGGTTCCTATGCCTCTGTTGATGAATAAAGATCATGGCTTGAGGACTGGATCCCCTGTGTTATGATGGACACGCCACCCTGGTACCACACATTTCCTAAACCAATGTACTTCCAAACTTTACAGTTTAGAGATAAAACATTCCCAGAACAGAAGCAGACACAGATGCTTCTACAAGGACTGATGCATACTTACAATGTGCAAATATTGCTTATAATTAATACTGCTTAAATAACTTCTAGTTTACAGCAAAACGTATTGTGCATATTCAAACTGTTATTAACTGTCATTAAACAAGTTTACCAAATAAGCCAGGTTTATTTTAGTTAGTCTGACTCATTGTTAGTTGGTTTAGTTCAAAATAAGTCAGACTAACTGAAATAAGCTTGGCTTATTTGGTAAACCTGTTTTATGAAAGAGCCCCCAGGTTTTTTTTCTTTACTTTAGAATTGCTTCTGACTATAATAATAACTAGAGTTGAGCCGGATACTCGGCTGAAACGAGTATCCGGTACGGATAAAGCACTTTTGCCGAGTACGAGTATCATACGAGTGTCTGAGTCAATATCTGTGCTCGGATTGAATACAAATTCTCATTGGGTAGCTGACTGTGTCTGCGTTCTGTGATAGGCTAGTCACAGCGCCCCTCTCCTACACACATACAGGTTTAGGGGCCGCTCACATATCGCGCGTCTTTTGCGCGCTCAAGTTCGTTATTTCAAATGTAGAAGCGGTATGCGCTCATAATGGAAGCGACGCGGTCGCAGTGCAACGCGCTCGTTTTCAGGGCGTCCGCGCCGCATCGAGATAAAAACATCTCAACTTTTCAGAATGGC
Organism: Gymnocypris eckloni scoliostomus; assembly: GCA_027564155.1. NCBI lineage: Eukaryota > Metazoa > Chordata > Actinopteri > Cypriniformes > Cyprinidae > Gymnocypris > Gymnocypris eckloni. Next base: position 40,689,309 of record CM050413.1, on the reverse strand, counting down.
ATAGCGCACCGCACCTTCTTGTAACGGAGGCGCAGCTGATGGTTGCTTAGCAACGACAAACGCCTCGGGCGCAACCGCCGGCGCTTTGGAAAAAGGAGAAAGCAGCGCGCCTGGCGTTTTCCATGCGTTTTAGGCGCGATATGTGAATGACCCCTTATTGTGTTGCTGTGTCCCGCTCTGCTCACTCACACAGAACACTGAGAAGAGAGAACAGCGCTCTCTCTCTGTCTCTCCCTCAGTCACTCAGGTTCGCGGGTTTTTCCGTTAACGTTTAGGGTCAGGGTATATTCTGGCAAACCGTTTGCCAACTACGTCTAGCAATCGGCAAAGCAAACTGTGGTACACCCGTTTACCAACACGCGATGGGTAACTCGCAAAGCACAATGTTATTTTCTGTTTTCCCAGCACGGTACCATAGAACGGCATAAAGCAAGAGGGTTAAGAAGTAGGCGGGGCACCAGTTAAAAATTTCAAAGTTAAAGTTCACGCAAACAGGTATTAATAGACAAGTTTTAGTCAAATATTGATTGTTTATAGCTGAATTATTAGAACGCAATTATATTTGGAACATTAGAATATAACTATTAATCCAATAAAGAATTCAACGATATAAGATATAGTGGCATGACAACCCCATTCTTGTGTTATCTTAATAAAATATCGAATTTCTAATATATTTAAGTGCACACCACCAGTGAAATGTAATTGTACAGTCCATAGATTTAAACCTAATAGTGGTTCTCAAACTGGTGATCATGAGCCACACTTGACATGTTATGAACTATATAATTTTTCATAAGCCTATCATCAGATAAATAAGACTTCGATCAACAGAATATCAATGCATAGCGCATTATATTGTATTATTTCATTAATGTTTTTTAAGTTTTAAATAGTTTTGTTTCATTAATTTTCTGTGGGAGGGGGCACGTGTGTGTGTGTGTGTGTGTGTGTGTGGAGCGGGGGAGGGGGGTGGTTGGGTCTGTTTACCACCAGTAGCCAACAGCAAGTTCTTTACTTACATACATTTATAAGCAAAACTTTTTCAAGATGCTTTTTTGACTGTCAATATAATTTTAATAACAGCATGTGATTTGTTCCAATTGTGTCCGTGCTTTTCTGGTCCATGTTGACTATACTGAAAGTTATCAGACATAAAGTTATACAAAAATTACATATTTTTTAAGTTTTTGTCTTTTCCTCACTCAGAGTTGCTCTCAGATCCATAGAAGACTCCTACGTAGAAGCTTTAAGAATACGAAACATTTGCACTAGATGGTAGGCATAGGCTACAGTGTGTATGGTTACTGTTTTAGAATATAGTAATGTAAAATGACATGTACAAATAAATGTTAAAAGTTCTTTAAATCGGATAAATAAGTGAATATACATTTACAAACATATGCCAACGTATTGTAAATGTCTAGGTCATTTGTGGTCAAATGGTCAAAATGTAATTTATATAATCATTTAAGAAATAATGCAGTCCAAGGGCTGTATGGTCATAATAAACAATGGTATAGCTATTATTTCAGTCAAATGCTTTACCAAAGTATTGACGTAAAACGACCTCTAAGCGGCGTACTGGCGCTATCGCACGTCAAATGGATGTAATGTGATGCAAGGCGGTTATTTTTGCTTAAATTGTCGCGGTTTCTTGTCGCGGTCCTGCAGCAAGTTAAAGATGTCTTTGGCTTTGGGAACAACAACCTATACACTCAGAAGGCGGTTTGTCTGCAGTACTTGAGAGGATGACATTACAGTGGACAACTTGGCGAGAATTTTTAAGGTTTGTTCTCGTTAAACTGTTTTAATCTTGATATTAAAAGACACCCTCCATTGAAAATTCTCCGGGCTCAAAATTTAGTTTGTCCAGTCCTCATAGAAAAAGTAATAATTTTTCGAATATTTTAAGTGTAAAATTACGGTGACGTAATACTGCCATCCATATAATATTTTTTCCACTCAATTATGTGGTTATAACGTACGGTGACGTAATACTGCCATCCATATAATATTTTTTCCACTCAATTATGTGGTTATAAGGTACGGTGACGTAATACTGCCATCCATATAATATTTTTTCCACTCAATTATGTCGTTATAACGAGATCTTTTCTCGTTATAACGAGATCTTTTCTCGTAATAACGAGATCTTTTCTGGTTATAACGAGATCTTTTCTCGTAATAACGACATCTTTTCTCGTTATAACGACATCTTTTCTCGTTAAAACGAGATCTTTTCTCGTTAAAACGACATCTTTTCTCGTTATAACGACATATTTTTCTCGTAATAACGACATGTGTGGTTATAATAGATATATGGTAGAGCTGAGGTGAGGAGTGTCCGCGCTGCTCAGTCTGACATAAACGAGGATCTGCACGCTGCTGAATTGAAATACACTGTTTTAAATGTATTTAATGTAATGGTTTTAATTATAGCAGCATGTATATTAGGATTAATGTCCAATACAACATTATCCAATAACAGCACTCAGACCCATGACTTGTTTAGGCTATATATGATCAGATCAAAACAGTTATTTTTGAATAATTGACTCTGGGCTTGGAATATTTATTTATTTGAATGACTGAAGTTTGATTGAACAACAAATCGAAATATGAACAAAGATAAATAAAGAGATCTTCTCATAGGTTAATAATAATAATTATTATTATTATTACTATTTCGTTCTGTTTGAAAACGGGCAAACAAATTCAGCTAGATTTTTCGTAGGCCTATTTTTGTTCGTGGGTAAACAAATGAGCTGCTTTAATATTTGTTTCACATGTGTGGGCGGCCTTGATATACTTTAGTCTGATTATATATTAATTATGAATTAATGATTTAATATTATTAAATGATCTTTAGCTGAATCATCGCATCACGTTCTTCTTATGGGTTAAATTGCAGGCTTTGCTTTACTGAAGGAACAGTCTTCGCTGCGCTGGGTGTGAGCACTGAACACAATAGTACAGATGAAAGTGCAGTATCTCTTGCTGGGTTTAGGCTATACGAATTAAATAAACACAAACTTGTTTTCGATTGTTTTATTTAAGTAGACCTTTAGACATAAGGCGCGCCAGAAAGCGCACGCTGTTATTTTACAAAAGCAATTTAACATTTTGTTCTTATTGTGGAAGTAAAATTGCTTTCCTCGGTTATCACAATTTAAGGGATCGCGTCGGTGTCGCAGAATTGAGAAGAACAGTGGTGTGCTTTAAATGAGATAAAGCAACATCCAGACTGTATGAAACGTTATTGTGACTAATTTGCAGAGCGGTACATATGCACTCTTATTCTGCGTGATGGGATAGACAGTAAAGACAAGCTGAGTTAAAACATTGATTTTTTTAGGGGCCGTCCTCGGTTCACAGCAACCCGGGACTATCAGAGATGGATAAAACTGTTTTTATTAACATTAAACATTTAATTTAATATTTGTATATTATTAGTATTATTAGGTTATGTTAACTTGTTAGGGCTATAGGCCTATTTCTATTTCATATAATAAAATATTTTATTACTTTCCCATTTAAATTCGTGTATCGCTTTACCCAATTAACGTTTTGTACCAGAGAATGTGAGAGAAGCGGAGCGGTTCAATATTCCGCTGTGTGTGTGTGCGCTCCGCTCAGTCGTTCACGGCCAAAGCAAACACTCCGCTAATGTTCCGCTCACGCTCACCGATAAACCAAATCCCGCTCAGATCACGCGCTCATATTAAATGTCTCCAGTAACGTTAGGCCTATTTGTTTTTTCCTGTTTATAGTGAAATTATTGAATAAATGTCTCAATTAAACAGTTATGTTTCAGGGTGAACTTGTTTTAATAGGGATGTTCATTAACCGTTAACCAACTGATAAGAATTTTGACCGATTACAATCAGTTAAAAGGTTTAAAGTCACTTATTTATTTATTTTTAGTAATTTATTAAAATATGTTAAAAGGTTTGCTGCATGGTTAAAATAAGCTATACGCGTATACAAAACACTTTTTTTAGAAAACAAGTCACCTATAAGTCGCATTTTATTATTTAATTCTGAAAATTTTTTGTAAAATAAGACAAAAAATTGAATGCAGCTTTCTGCCGTCTGCTTTAATTTCAAATAAACTCTGCATACTCTAAAAACACTGGGTTAAAACAACCCAATTTGGGCTGGATAAATATAGGACAGAACACATTTGGGGTTAATTTTACCCAGTAAATCGGGTTGTTTATTTAACCCATCATAAATGGTTGATTTAACCCAGCTAATGGGTTTATTCGTTTCTATTATAATATTAGCTTTTTTTTACTTTATGCATGAAATAATATTTACAGATTAATTTAAATCCTCTAAACTTTTGTAAAATACTCCAGAACCACTGGTTTACGTGATAACTTCCTTTATTTCTAATTTGCTTGCTTTTATGTAAGCTTTACACATTGCCCTATTTAATCTCGTTTAACAAACATTAGAAGTAAAGATTAAACATTAAACCGATGTAATTCACGAGTAAATGGACCACTCTGTGACTGTGTTTCCACCGTAACGGCGCTGGCTCTCACGCCGAGCTGGAGTCGTGTTCAGCGGGAACTGATCACGGATAAGACCGCCGCTCTGCGCTTCACTCATGGATGAAACGTACTGCGATTGCCTTCATTACCTGCTCAACAACAAACAGTCAACAGCTCTGAGGACATGTTTTAACATCCAAAGTATTTGTGTGTTCTGTATCTTTATAAATACATCATTTATTTTAAGCAAAGCATCAGATTCTTCATCAAGCAATAAAACCGACGCAACGCGAGCGACGTTTGTTTATTGATTCACACCCTGCGCCTGTATGTTGCTCTGCATACATTTGAACGATATACAGAAACAATTTTATAAATAAAATAAAATGTACACAAACTACCCAAACACTGGAAAAATAACTCAAATAAATTACCCAAAAGGCTCATTTCAGCATTTGGGTTAAAAAAAATAATCCAGGACTTTTTTTTAGAGTAGGCTGCTTGTTGCACATTTCTTTTATTTTCTTAAACTATTATTTAAGTCAAAATATATTTTTAGTATAGGCCTATTTATTCGTTATAATATATAACGCCTAGCTTTATTATGTTGATCTCTGCTTGCAGAAGTGCTGCAGGTGGATGATATGATCATGTAAATCACTGTGTGCACATGCAGTTTTATTTTATGTACTTTATGTAATATTAGCCTATTCGTGATAAACTTGAATGCTGTGTACATCGCGTGCCATTGCCTACAGACCGGTAGCCTATGGTCAATATAATAATTAATTATGTAATAATTTCTTTAATAATTCATAAAGGTCAAGTAGGTTTGTTTATGCATTAAACGAGAAATGGATGTTGTTCCCTCAACATAGCGAGGCCACGACATGAGGAGGCCTTTACCGTTATTGGTCATATTTCGATTTGTTGTTCAATCAAACTTCAGTCATTCAAATAAATAAATATTCCAGAGTCAATTATTCAAAAATAACTGTTTTGATCTGATCATATATAACCTAAACAAGTCATGGGTCTGAGTGCTGTTATTGGATAATGTTGTATTGGACATTAATCCTAATAAACATGCTGCTATAATTAAAACCATTACATTAAATACATTTAAAACAGTGTATTTCAATTCAGCAGCGTGCAGATCCTCGTTTATGTCAGACTGAGCAGCGCGGACACTCCTCACCTCAGCTCTACCATATATCTATTATAACGACACATGTCGTTATTACGAGAAAAATATGTCGTTATAACGAGAAAAGATGTCGTTTTAACGAGAAAAGATCTCGTTTTAACGAGAAAAGATGTCGTTATAACGAGAAAAGATGTCGTTATTACGAGAAAAGATCTCGTTATAACGAGAAAAGATCTCGTTATTACGAGAAAAGATCTCGTTATAACGACATAATTGAGTGGAAAAAATATTATATGGATGGCAGTATTACATCACCGTACCTTATAACCACATAATTGAGTGGAAAAATATTATATGGATGGCAGTATTACGTCACCGTCGTTATAACCACATAATTGAGTGGAAAAATATTATGTGTGGGCAGTATTACGTCACCGTAATTTTACACTTAAAATATTCGAAAAATTATTACTTTTTCTATGAGGACTGGACAAACTAAATTTTGAGGCCGGAGAATTCCGGGGTGTCTTTTAATATCAAAGATTAAAACAGTTTAAAGAGAACAAACCTTAAAAATTCTCGCCAAGTTGTCCACTGTAATGTCATCCTCTCAAGTACTGCAGACAAACCGCCTTCTGAGTGTATAGGTTGTTGTTCCCAAAGCCAAAGACATCTTTTAACTTGCTGCAGGACCGCGACAAGAAACCGCGACGACAATTTAAGCAAAAATAACCGCCTTGCATCACATTACATCCATTTGACGGCGATAGCGCCAGTACGCCGCTTAGAGGTCGTTTTACGTCAATACTTTGGTAAAGCATTTGACTGAAATAATAGCTATACCATTGTTTATTATGACCATACAGCCCTTGGACTGCATTATTTCTTAAATGATTATATAAATTACATTTTGACCATTTGACCACAAATGACCTAGACATTTACAATACGTTGGCATATGTTTGTAAATGTATATTCACTTATTTATCCGATTTAAAGAACTTTTAAAATTTATTTGTACATGTCATTTTACATTACTATATTCTAAAACAGTAACCATACACACTGTAGCCTATGCCTACCATCTAGTGCAAATGTTTCGTATTCTTAAAGCTTCTACGTGGAGTCTTCTATGGATCTGAGAGCAACTCTGAGTGAGGAAAAGACAAAAACTAAAAAAAATATGTAATTTTTGTCTGATAACTTTCAGTATAGTCAACATGGACCAGAAAAGCACGGACACAATTGGAACAAATCACATGCTGTTATTAAAACTATATTGACAGTCAAAAAAGCGTCTTGAAAAAGTTTTGCTTATAAATGTATGTGTAAAGAACTTGCTGTTGGCTACTGGTGGTAAACAGACCCAACCACCCCTCCCCGCCCACACACACACACACACACACACACACACGTGCCCTCCACAGAAAATTAATGAAACAAAACTATTTCAAACTTAAAAACATTAATGAAATAATACAATATAATGCGCTATGCATTGATATTCTGTTGGTCAAGTCTTATTTATCTGATGATAGGCTTATGAAAAATTATATAGTTCATAACATGTCAAGTGTGGCTCATGATCACCAGTTTGAGAACCACTATTAGGTTTAAATCTATGGACTGTACAATTACATTTCACTGGTGGTGTGCACTTAAATATATTAGAAATTGATATTTTATTAAGATAACACAAGAATGGGGTTGTCATGCCACTATATCTTTATATCGTTGAATTCTTTATTGGATTAATAGCTATATTCTAATGTTCCAAATATAATTGCGTTCTAATAATTCAGCTATAAACAATCAATATTTGACTAAAACTTGTCTATTAATACCTGTTTGCGTGAACTTTAACTTTGAAATTTTTAACTGGTGCCCCGCTTCTTACTTCTTAACCCTCTTGCTTTATGCCTATGGTATGCTGGGAAAACAGAAAATAACATTGTGCTTATGCGGTTACCCATCGCGTGTTGGTAAACGGGGTGTACCACAGTTTGCTTTGCCGATTGCTAGACGTAGTTGGCAAACGGTTTGCCAGAATATACCCTGACCGTTTAGGGTTTCTTCAGCTTCAGGTTTGTTTTTTACTTTGGTTTGTAGTACTTACTTATTAACCAGTAGAGTTTTGGTAAACGTGGGGTTTGTTCAGACGTGGTGCTTGGTAGAATGCGACTCGCGTCTCTGCCTGTCGGAGATTTTTTTTTTTTTAAACCTTTTAAACCAAGAGAGTGTCTGACACTTTCTTGCTGTATTTCATAAAAAAAAAGGAAGTAGTGGTATAAAACTATATTACAAATTAATTAGCTACACACACACATACCTGGTGTAAAAAAATAAATAATTCACACTGATCAAAAATTAAAAGTTGAGATGAAAACTCTTGTTCATTACATTTTACTTCATAATTGCAACCGCATGTGTTGTATTCATTGTTGCAAAACTTGTTCTGTATATAGTTTGTTTGTTATCGTGATCAAAACCATTGATCTGAAGCTTAATGCTGATGCTGTCATGTAAATAGTTTTCTAATCAGCAATAAATATAACAATTTTTGATCAACCCATATCAATTGCATGCTTAAAATAACATACCGGTTAAAGCCCCGCCCATTTCAAGACAACCCGACCCACTTCCAGGTTAAATCCCGCCCACTTCCGGGTTAGGCCCCGCCCAGTCCGAGTACAGATACAGATACAGATAATTCATATGGTTAACAGATACAGATACAGATACAGATAATGCTGTACTCGCTCATCCCTAATAATAACCCATGCTATTCCTTCCTTGAGAGAAAAAGTAATCTCATCTGAATCAGGAGATAATTATGCAAAGATAAAGCATTTTTTACAAGCCAAAACAGGTCTAAACAAACATGTTGATGTGAGTGGACGACAGAGGATACTGCAGGAAGCGTTATTATGGATCATGGACTCGTATTTTGGCCAGAAACAATGGTTTGAAGTTAAAACATTGTAATGATGGATTTCTTTCTCATAAATGAATAAAAAGTGTTGCTTTTTGCTTCACAAGCTGTTAATTGATGGACTGGAGTGGTGTGAATTACTTGTGGATTATTATGGTGTTTTATCGGCTGTTTAGAATCCATTGAAGCAAATGATGGAATTGTAAATTTCTCCAAATCTGATGAAGAAACAAACTAATCTACATCTTGGATAGGCTGAGGGGTTATGCATTACTGTATGTGTGTAATTTTCAGTCTGTTTAAGAGCATCATTTAATTAATTGTGCTTTTTTTTCAAGGATGCGCATGTAATAGGTTTTGATCTGAAATATTGCTGTAGAAAGACTCACATATCGTGGTTGTGGGTGATAGCAGTCACACACGAGACCATTATGCTCTCTGCTGACCTCTTCGGTGTTCCTGAAAACCAAAACAGGCAGAGAGACCCAAAGCGAGCACCCAGAGTGCCACCAGCACCCTCGTGAGCATCCTGCGGTTGGTCAGCGCTGACACGCTACCAGCCTGTGGAGACTCATCAGCATGATCAGAAATATGGAAGCGTACATGTTGGCACAGCAGAGGTAGAACAGGACTTTGCACAGCACCAGGCCGAAAATCCAACTGCGCTTAAACAAATAAACTATGAAGAAAGGCGTCAGCAACATGAGGAAGCCGTCGGCGAAGGCGAGGTTCAGGATCAGGAGGGTGGTGATGGAGCGACGCCGTGCTCGGGCCAAGATGCTCCAGACGATGAAGACGTTCCCGGGGACGCCGATAAGGAACACGAGGCCGAGGATCACCGAGCCAGCGACGGCTCCACTGCTGTTGCTCAAGATCGTCTCGCTACCTCTAGTCATGTTCTGAGTGAAACTGGGAGGGACAAATGGACTGGAGGACTCGTTGTAGTGCAAGGCCATCTTGGCAATCTAAAGGTAAAAAGAAAAGAACGTTTTGTCAGTTATAGTGGCTGTCTAGCTTGTTTGCATATGGTTGTGGCATCACAGTATTACACTCCATTACTGGTCTCAAGTCTGGAATAATTATGATGTTTATGTTAAATAAGTCTCTTTTGCTCACAAGGCGACATTTTTTTATAATTTGTTTTATTAAAACAAAAAACTGCAATATTATGATTTTTAATTTTACAATATTAACTAATGGTTTACCGTGTAAATATATTACTATATTAGTATAGTAGTATAATATATATATATATATTAATATATTAAAATGTAATTTATTCCTATGATCAAACATGAAAATTCAGAAACACAAACAGAAACACATGTATAAAACAAGTATATATAACAAGTATAGTGTTTATATTAAAACCACAATTAATTTTTATATTTATAAATAGAGAGTTCAATAGAACAACATTCATTTGAAATCGAAATCTACTGTAACATAAATGTCTCTGAGTGGCTTTCACTTTCGATCAATGTAATGTGTCCTTGCTGAATAAATGTACAGAAATGTGATAAACAATTGTATCTGTGTCATATAGATATGGACTTAATAACTGTGAATATGCAATATTATTGGTGTATAACTGAAGCTTCAAAAAGTTTTACTGATCAACTGATTTTTGAAATGAACTTGTTTAATCTGATAAAGGCATCCGTTTTATAAAAGTCAGTAGATAAATGTAGAGAAAAGCAATGCCATTTTCAGCAGTGCTGAATTCATTTCTCCCAGAGGGATCAAATTGGATGAGAAAAATAGCAAAACTACAAACTTCAATCTTTAAATAAAAATGAACAGGAAAATACTATAAAAAGATGCATGTAATCATATAATCACACAGTGCCTTGTAAAAGCATTCACACCCCTTCATTTGTGTCACGTTTTGCTGTGTTGCAGCCTCTTAAAGTTACCTCTTTTCCAAATCAAGCTACACTCAATACACCATAATAATAAAGCACAGAACAACTTAGCAACTTTCCAAATGTATTACACAGCACACAAAAAAATGCTTATTTTATCTTAGTGGGATATTATTATTATTTTTCTTGTTTCTAGTCAAAATTGATTAGATAAGCAAAATTACATAAACATTTTTTTCCTTGAGTAAAACAATCTAAATGAAGTGAATTTTGCTTAAAACAAGTACAATTATCTGCCAGTTGGGAAAGAAAATGATCTTGTTTTAAGAGTATTTTGCTTACCCCACTGGCAGATAATTTCACTCGTTTAAAGCAAAATGCACTTAATTTCGTTTTTGTAATTGTTTATCTTGTGTATTTTTGCTTATCTATTAAATGCATCTAGATTTAAGATTGTTTTGATATTTTGACTAGAGACAAGACAAATATACTAAGTAAGATAAGTCTTTTTTTGCAGTATAGAAATAAAAACTGAAATGATTCCATCGCAAGACTGTTCACACCCATATCTGAGACAGTTTCAATTTTGGGCCGGTCAAACTTTGCGTTGCTTATAGATGTTAACCTGTGGCAAATTCAATTGAATGAGTATGATTTGGAAAGGTACACGCATCTTAATAAAAGGTCGAACAGCTAATAATGAATATGAAAGCAGATTTGGGGACAGATTTGGGGAAGAATTAAGAAAAACATCTGCGGCATTGAAGGTTCACTGAAGCATGAAGCCTCCATTGGCCAAACACATTCATATCCTCAGTCAAGACACACGGGAAAAAAGCACCTAAAGGACACTCAGATCGCGAGAAACAAGATTCTCAGAAGTGATGAACCTCAATTAACCAGCTCTGCTCATCACCTGCAGAGTACATCCCACAAGTAAAGTGTGCTGGAAGCAGTCTCATGCTGTGGGCTGTTTTTCAGCGGCAGGGACTGAGGGACTCGTCAGAGTAGAAGAGGAGCTCAATGAACCAAAATATTACGATAGTCTTGATGAAAACCCAGTCCAGAGTATTCAGAACCTCAGACTGGGCAGAAGGTTTACCCTCCAACAGGACAATGACACTCAACACACAGCAAGAGTGGCTTATATACAACGCTGTGAATGTCTTTGAGTGACCCAGTCACCCAGACTTGAACCCAATCAAATATTCCTGGAGAAACCTGAAAATGTGTGTCTGGCTCCATCCAACCTGACAGAGCTTGAGAGGAGAAGAGATGAGGAGAAGTATGGCAGATACTTGCCAAATGATGATGAGCAAAGCTTGTCGCATCAAATAAAAAGACTTGAGGTTGTAAAGGTGCTTCAACAAAGTACCACGTTAAGGGTATGAATACTAATGCAATGTACTTATTTAAGTTTAATTTAGTTATTCACAACATGAAGTTATTTAAAATTCATGTTGTGAATTTATCATGTTGTGAAATTCGAGATTTTGCTTTGTAATTATGTTGTATGGAGTGGAAAAAAAATAAGTAATTTAAAGCAGTTTAACACAAGGCAGCAACATAATACATGACAAAATTATTGGGGTATGAATACTTTTGCAAGGCACTGTATATATATATAACCACAAATTATGTAGTAGTTTCAAGTAGTTTGAAAGTATAATGAGACTGATGTGACTATTAATCTTTACAACATGAAGTTGAAATTATGCTGAATGAAGCACAATAATTAAGAAACTTTGAGTTTGTGTGGTCTGTCTTTAGAGGTTTATACAGAAGTTAGAAATATCTACTCTTTATGGAGAAAATAAATGGTATGTTTTTGCTGAATATGAAGTTGCATATGACCCGTTGCTGAAGTTGTTCCAGGTTCTTCTAATAGCCCGCTCTAATATAACATCTATAGGCTATTGATAAACCACAGTCTGTGGATTTATATTAAGAGCAAACACATTTGTTTTCGATATTAGATGCTCATAAAGAGGGTGGGATTCACCGTAAATGACGTTTGTGGTCTTCAGACAGAAGCACAGGTCAGAGAGTCGTAGCCTCATCACGTCTCAGTGGCGGCTGGGAAAAAGGCCAGTGTCCACAGAGCCACTTACTGCACATTAGTGAAGGCATTAGCACACGGCAGACGCTGACAGCCTCCCCGATGCATTACAAACACAACGTTTTGCTAATGATTACAGGAGTCTGCGTAACGTGATCGTTATCTTCTCATGCCAAATCTCCACAATTCAATATCCTTTCAAGCCATCCTTTCAAGATGCACCAACGCGGTACACCGAGTGAAAGAACACAGACGCCCAGAACACCGCGTCCATTAGAGGCCCTCGGGGAGAGACAAGAACGAGACGCAGAACACGGAACGAGAAAGTCTAGAAAACACAGAATGAATCTGAAGAATCTGCCAGAGTTTGTATGAAGACTAACTTCGTCCCACACAGCTTGCATGTTTATCAGTGCAGGAAGTTCATACAGGAAATGATTTGTGATCATTTATGCTGACTGGGGGTTTTACTTGAAGGTAAAAGTGCATGTTATATCAGTCGACATCTAACAACGATGCAACACAATACAAATGACTAGTTAGCTTTCAAACACACAATTGTGTCCATTTGATTTTAGTTGTGTTGTGTTGTTATGGTTTCTCATAATGTGTGATATTGTTTTTGTAAACTCTTGTTGTTTCAGAGTGCTTCCTGAACAGTGAATCATGCACCACAATAGAGTTCTCAAAAACACTTGTATTTGTTCATTTAAATTGTATAATATTTTTTTTAATTCCTTGTATAATATTCTTTTTATATTTTTAAATCCTAATTTTAATTACGATATATATGCTATTTCAATACAAATTGTATTGATAATTATGTTAATAGTACTATTCTAGTAGTATTATATATATAAAAGAATAATAAAATGCAAATATGTGTCTCTGGAGCACAAAAGTAGTCATAAGCAGCATATGTATATTTGTAGCAATAGCCAACAATGCATTGTGTGGGTCAAAATGATTGAGTTTTCTTTTATGCCAAAAATCATGAGGATTTTAAGATTATGTTCCATGAAGATAGTCAGTACATTTTCTACCATATATATAGTATGTAGTGGAGACCGTGCTTTCTCTGTCGCGGCTCCTGCACTCTGGAATGTATTACCGTTATCCATTAAAGTATCGTCAAGCATGGACATTTTTAAAAAGGACTTGAAGACCTATCTTTTTTATCAAGCTTTTGGTGTTTAATTGAGATGGAGTATTGTGAAGGATGTGCTTGTTATGTCATATTGCTATTTTATGTTGTATGTGTTTTAGTATTTGGTCCATTCTAATGGTTTGAAAGTGCTCTATACATAAAATTGAATTGAGTTGAGTTGAGTAGTAAAACATAGTTGTTTTATTAGTAATATGCATTGCTAAGAACTTCATTTGGACAACTTTAAAGGTAGATTTTTTTTTGCACCCTAATACTCAAGATATTCAAATATTCGTATCTCAGAGAAATATTGTCTGATCCTAATAAACCATACATCAATGGAAAGCTTACTTATTCAGCTTTCATGTGATGTATAAAACTAAATAAATCAAAAATACCCGTACGACTAGTTTTGTTGTCCATGGTCACATATATAATATTTCCTAATTTCTGCATAACATTATTAGAAATAGTCATCAAAGTTGTGAAATAACACAAAAAAGGAGTTGTGGAGGGAATGATTTGATGACCAAAACATCAGCATCATTATTAATAGTAATGTCATGAAATAAGAAGGAGTTGGAATGGGAAGAATGGGAATGATATTGTGAAATGGGATGTTTCCCATGACTTACATTTACATTTCCCACCTGACTTACATTTCACTACTGATTTTATTCTGTATAATTGAGTATGTGACGAATAAAACATACTCAAATCTTTCCCAAATGCATCGTAAGCATAAGTTGATCATAGAACCATTGTCACCAATGAAGCTTGGATTCATTTAGGTTTACGGTGCTTTTGGGAAACACAGTCCTGTGCAATAACACATCATGACACTTTTCCAATATGCACTCCAAATCTTCCATTAAATAACATTTATTTGACTTGATTTGATACATATGGGCTTTATTTCAAAGTTTCAAATTTGTCAAAACTGAAGTGACGTCTGCAGGTCAGAAGGTTTTAAAGATCCTGAGAAACAGATGTTTAAAGTTGTGAAACTATCGACAGATGACACTGACAAGGCTAACCATTTGTCTCTTCAGCAGACCACATCAGGCACTGTTTTCCTGCTTCAGTACCCACTTCAAACGAGAAACTGGAGCACAAAACCATGGGCTGATAGCTGTATTTCTGAAGAACCTTGTTTTGGGCCTGCTGCCATGACTCGCTTGTGTAAGCAGACTTTATTTCCTCCTGACCTTTACATTAGCAGTATGTGCTTGGATTTAATCTTCTAGTCTCTCTGTGGTCAGAAACAACAGTAACAGGTCAGGGATAGGAGTATAATGATTTCAATCATCAAAGCAACGGTTCACCCAGAAGTGAACAGTGTCATCGGTTACTCACTCTCATGTTCACATTCTAATGTGAAACACAAAAGGTGAATTGTTAAAAACTAGTCATGCTGCTCTGGCCTTCAAATATCATATTTTTGCTTATTTAAACTTTGATCAGTTACTACATTCAATATGCAATAACACAACACTGTCTCAAAACTAATATATGACTTTAGAAGACTCGGAATATAGCACAACTCATATAATGTTTTGGACAGTGGCTTTAATTCTGAGGATATACAGCACCTTTCTGTAGTGCTGGGTACACACCACAAGATAACTGATTTTGGGCAGATTTCTCAATCCTAGGTAATGTCCCGATTATCTTGGTGGTTCTAAAGATTATATTATCAGATTTTTCTGTGGTTTTATGTGTGTTAAGAGTGACTGAATCCACCCGATTGTGAATCGTAAATATTCAACATGTTGATCAGAAATCCTGCTGTGTGGGGGGGAACCCCGAGGACGAATGCATGTTTAATCTGCAGATTATCGCGTGAAACTAAACCATATCCAATCAGAAAGCGAGCTGACAGAAGACAGAAGCATGACAAGCGCATGGCGCACCTAAAGGATCTGGACACTATCATCACAATATCTCTCCTGCCATTACCAAAGACTGGGACTTTTCCATTACTTTAAAGCCTTAAATATAATCTTTGAATAGTTTGTAATTATTTATAATTACAAACGATGGAGTTTTCGTTCCTTGCCGCTGTCGCCTCTGGCTTGCTCAGTTGGGGACACTTCATTTCCAGCACAATCATCGACTTGATTGCACAGATATTATTAAGCTGGACAATGCCATTACTAAATTCAATAATGAAATGCATTCAGCAGATAATTGAGTGTTAAATCCTGTCATTTTACATTGACAAAATTTGCCTATTGTGATATTGTGCAGTGCTTTGTTACAATTTGTATTGTTAAAGGCGCTATATAAATAAAGGTGACTTGACTTGACTATACTTGTTTAAGGAAATTTTATCTTCTTATAGCTTTTTTTTTATTTGTATTTTTATATTTGTATTATTGTTTTCTGTGTATTATTGTATTTGATGCAAGTTATATGTTATTGCCCTCAGATGTTCTTTGTTATAAAATTGAAAAATCTATTGAAAAATCTTGCTTATTCTCAAGTCTGGAGAGATTTTACCCGTGTTCCCAGTCTACTCTGGTTGAAGATATTGTGGTGTGCTGTCTTCATCACATCACTACAGGAGCAAAACGTTCAGGATTGCTTTGTCCTCATGTGTGTGGTCTCTCACATTTTAAGATCTTATTAGATTTAAACAATCTTTTAGTGTGTACCCAGCACAGGTCTTTATTATTTGACTCACCTGCTTCAGATTCAGCTAATTGAGTAAGAGCTCCATGAACTGAACTACGCCTGTCTGACCATTTATGGTAGTTTTTGACCCTTCTGGAAGTTGAAATCAGCTTTTGTTGTGTGAGAAACCACAGTTCAAGATCAAGATAATTGATTTCCATTGTGTTTCACAGAAGGAAGTCAGTCATATACGTCTGGAATGAATCTTTATCATACAAGATATAACACCATTCGCTGTAATCTATTTGCATAAAGGTTTTATGGAATTATAACCGATTTTTGAAGTAGAAAAAAATACTTTTCACAATTGATATTGGGTTATAATTAGTTTGGCATGTTAAATGACAAAAAAAGTGCATCATCAAAAGCACCTTCTCTTGGTTAAGTCGATATGAAACATTAAATTACCAATTATAACTCAAAACTTACACTTAAATGTGAAAATAAATACAAACACTCAAAACATAATGTCATAGCAGATGAGAAGGGATGCAACATTGCAATAAATAATGAAAATGGGAAAATGTTCAGTGCAAAAGCCAATTGTGACATTTTGTTCATTTTGCCTATAAAACATTAAAGTAGAAAGTAAATGTGATTAAAAAATAAATTATTAAATGAAAGTATTTTTTTGTATGTTAGGTTGGTTTCAAAACAACATTAATTTGCTGGAGAAAAAAGTCTGACAATTGTATCACCGTTTATTACAACACTACTCTGAAAACCTCAGTATTGCAAAACCACAGATACCATATACAGCAAGTCATTTATTTACATTGATTTCCGTGGGAAAACGGGCTAGAAATGGGGATTTCCATAACAAGTTTTTCCACATAAATCCTGCCTCCTGATAGCGAGACCAGACATGATCGCTGCTGGCATATGAGCTACAGAAACCTTTCCTAATTCCACCTAAACAAACTCATACAAAACCAGGATCAGACGAAAGAAAGGCAGAATGATGACGAGATTAGCTGAAGTGAAGTTCAACACGCTTGGATTGACTTCTTGACATTCCCATATCAATGTGGCCAGTCTTTGGACTGTATGCAGTGTTTGTCTAGCGCACGTCTGGGAGACTCGACACAGTCTGAGACATACACCTCAAACAGACGTGAAAATCCTCTAACACCCATTAACAAAGACCAACACGCCCTCGGTGAGAGCACAATAGAGCAATGAGCGCTCGACTACACCTGCGTACACAGACACACACCTGATTCTGAATCACAGAACATGCTACACTAATAAGCATTCGCATGTGTGGCTTTGTGTAAAATCATGTTCAATTCTGGCTTTTACAAGAATAAACCCAGTGTATTATCCTTGTTTGCTTATGTATACCTCGAAACATTCATGTTACTCAACACAGTTCATTATCAGATGATGTGTCGTACAGCACTGGCCTGAAACACAAGCAGCGAGTCTTAACAAGCTTTACACACATGACAATATTCTACTGACGTGCACAGAAAACTAAAGTGAAGATTTATATGAGAGGATGTGCCGACATGCGTGGATGCACTTCTCCTGGATTGCTGATAGTGATCTTGCTAAGAAAAGCAGCATTGACAGCTGTCTACAGACCAAATATAGCACAGGATGCATATTGTGGGAGTGTGATAAACAAATATGTCTAACATGATGCAGTCATGATCATATCATGATTACCACATATACCATGATATTTGTAGGTTATGTCCAAAATAATACCATGCCCATTGTGTTTTGTATAATCTTTTGCATGCATGCATGTTGTCATGTACAAGATTCACATTATTGGCAAGTATTTTTTTTTGTCGCCTTACTTTTATTATCTTTAATTAATTAGACACAATTATTACTGTTTATACAAAGCATCACATTGCTTTTTAATAGCATATCATTAAATATGTTTACAGTGTTTTTATTGCAGCATGTGGGAAGCGTAAATGTATTTACACATGAGTCATAATCAATGCTTAAACTGCAGCTGAGCTGCTCACTGGTACTACTGTAGGTCAATGTTTCTAAACCCTGGCCTTAGAGGGTCACTGTCCTGCAGAGTTTATCACCAAAACTGATCAATCTCACCTGCCTGAAACTTTCCAGCAATCCTGAAGATCTTGACCGGCTTGTTCGGGTGTTTTCGATTTGGTTGAAACTAAAGTTTGTTGGATCAGAGTTGAGAGAACATACTGTACGCTCTTAAAAGTGAATGCTAATAACCTGAAATACCTTTTTTAACTCTATAGAGCCTTTTGTGTAATGGAAATGTGTTATGGGTGTTACCGCTAATACTAATAAAGAGTCTGTATCTTTAAGAGGCGGTCACTGGCTGGTCTGAGGTGCACTAACAGCACAGAAAGTTGGGAGAATCTGGACATCCTATTTCTTATTTATTTCCAGATGAATGTGAGCCAGCATATCATACATCATTTCTTAAACACCAACTTTTTTTTTTTAATTCCACAAAAAAATTATGTGCACTTTAGCTAAAAACCATACACTACTACTACAATCATTGTAGCTCAGGTCATAGATCATAGGTTCGTTCCATGAGAACACACATACAGCCTAAATGTATGCATTTAATGATCTGGATAAAGCAATGACTAAATGTAAACTTTGTATTGTTCACATATAATAATAATAATAATAATAATAAATAATAAT
This sequence comes from Gymnocypris eckloni scoliostomus, assembly GCA_027564155.1. Classification (NCBI taxonomy): domain Eukaryota; kingdom Metazoa; phylum Chordata; class Actinopteri; order Cypriniformes; family Cyprinidae; genus Gymnocypris; species Gymnocypris eckloni. Next base: position 40,670,326 of record CM050413.1, on the reverse strand, counting down.
AAAAAAGACATGGTAGGCTATATATTTATTCATTGAATAATAATCTAGCTTGTTTAGTTAAAGACAATTGGCCTGATTTCTTAATATCATGAGCATGTTTTATGTCTCTCGGGCTGTAAACACACAGTGATAATCATTAACAGTGATCTTCAAACTGACTGAATCAGATATTCTCAGAAAGCAGGAAACGAGTCTTACCTTCTTATACTTCCAGTGGCTTACAGCAACAAATGAAACAGCTACTAGTCTTTCTTTCTTAGTTCCTCCTCAGGTAATTCAGTTCCCTGGTGCTCTCACTGTGGTCGTCTGTCCTTCCTCTCTATAGTCCACATATTTCAGTGACTCTCTACATCCTGTGCAGCCTCATACCTCAGCGTGTTATCAGTGTCTCGCTCGCTCTCGCTCTCTCTCTTGCTCTCAGAGGTGGAGTTTATCTTTGCTGTCTTTAACTTCATCGTATCTTATCATTTGATGATCTATTCTAATAGATTTCGAAATATACAGCGGTCAATGACACACCTCCAGTAGAGAAACAGACGCACACACACACACACACACACACACACACACACACACACACACACACACACACACACTCTGTTTGATCAAGCCACCACTCCTGTTAGTAATTTCTGAATCAGCATCCTGCACTCACACAGATGCTTGTACAAACGTGTGTTAGCACACACAAATGCACACGTTTACTTGAGTACTGAAATACACGATGACATGCCATTGACTTCTGTAATACAATACAACTGTATCATTTGATGCTGTGTTTCCACTACTTGTGTGCACGCTACAAAAATGTTTCTGCTTTATCTTTACACTCTTTCATGCTGGACAACTGACCCTTCTCAGGGAGTTTGATTGACAGGCGATCTTGCCATCATAATGGCGAATCTGACATTTTTTCCAACAAAAAAAAACAGGAGAGTAGATTAACCCGCTGTTGAAACAATATATCCTTTGATGTTCGTTCTTGTTTATTTTAATGCTATAACTAGTAAAGATGGTGAGATGATCGGTCCATGTGCCACTTGAACTGAGGTGCTACAGCGATCTGTCATAACACAAGAGACACAAAATGATAGGTATTGTTTTTCTTTCTCATAATAGTTTCTTTCATAGAAAAAGTAACCTGCTCTGTCTTGTCTGTCTGTGAGTCAGTTTCCTCTTTGTTCTGCGAATAATTTATATTATTGATATTATTATTATTTTTTTTCTACATGAGAGCACCATGGCTTGTCGGGTATAGCAACAGTAACTAAGGGGGGGTCTTTGCGAAGGGTCAATTGGCGATGATATTTACAATGTCTTTGAATATTCACTCAACCGAACTTATTCCTTTAAACAATAGGGCTTCGTAAAGAGAAATGGGGTCGGTTTGTGAGTTGATGCAATTAAGTTTAATTAATTAGCTTCTCAACATAAAATGTAAAATAAAAAGAAGAACCAGATTTAAAATAAAAATGTATATATCATAACAACCCTGACATATTTCATTGGATTACCTGCATCTGCATGACCATCAACCTACATCCCATATGGTGGACATGCAAATGTTGTTAAATTATCAAAATATTTGGCTAAAGTAAAATTCGGGAACTTCGAGGAAACATTTTCTGATGGAAATCTTTGACTATCATTATCACTAGTGTGATTTGGAGACTCGATGGTTTGGGATAATTTTTAATACATTTAAAAATGGATGGATACTTTTATAGGCTATATATGGACATCATGCTGTTTTTATTCATACTCTCAATGCAATTTCAATGGAAACTCAGTTGTTCTTCCTTTTCGGTCAAGTATTTCATGAGAATTGTACTGTAATGGCTTCCAGTCAGCGGTAGCGTCATGATCAGGTAAAGCCGCTGCTTTAGGAGGGTCCCGGCAGGGAAATAACGTGTGTTGTGATGGGATACGAGAGAGTCTGAGTGCAGTTTGAATTGATCCCGTATTTTAAGAAGTGTTTACATTAAATCGGATCAATGTAAGATGTTTTTGACTGTGAGGGTTGTGTATAGCTGCCTGGGAAATGGTAGTTCATTATTCACACTCTAAGGAAATCTGTCCTATATATACAGTGTGTATTACTGTAATTGAGTCATTTCAGTCTTGGAAAAGTGGTATTGCATAAGCTTCTAAGTAATTATAGAAACTATTTCCATGCATTCTGATAACAAACATTAACTCCATCCTGGAATTAACTGAAGGATTATTCCTAAAGCAACTTAATGCACAACACTCATAATGAAGTGCATGCTGTTTTATCTCATGCACTCTGTATTTGTATTGTACTGTACTGTTTTTTTTAAGGAAATCCCTTTTTTCTGGATTTATTTCTACTTTTGTTGATTCAGAAATGATCAGTAACTGACTAATAACTACTAATAAGTGATCAGTGACAGAATGACTAATAACTAAAGCAGTGTAATAAACTGACACACACACACACCTCAACTTATCCAAACACACCTATCAAATGTCCGCCTTAAAAACAACCCACATGCAAGTAAGCTATCACCTCCATCAGCATCTCCATCCATCAACATCCATTCTATTACAACCTCTTCAGAAAGTGTTTGTGTGCTGGGGTGCCGCTATGGTTTCTGGGCCCCCTGAACAGCACATTCACTGGGCCCTTGTATATATTTATTTAATCTCAGTAGATGTTTTTAGAAAGGTCACTGGTCAGTTTTCTCAAGGTTTTACAGACTTCTTTTCATGAGTGCCATCTGCTGGATAGATATAATCCAGCATGTCAGATCAGGGTATTTTAATAAACCACTCGAAGGAACTGAAATATAACAAGAGCTCAAGAACCACCCCATGATCTGACAGATTAGATGGCGCTAATGGCAGATTATTATTATTTTATTTTGTTTGGATCAATCAGAAAAAAAGTGCACAAATCACATTAACTTATTAATTATGGTGAATCCAGCTAAATTTAGATAACTTTGTCATTTACAATGACTGGGTACAAATATCTATCCATCTTTCTAAATGTCTAAAACATTTTAATTGCATGAAATTTCAATAAAACAGTAAGCATTATGTTTGCATCCATGTATTAACTCCCATTGCATGGGTGCCATCTGCTGGACAGAGAGTTCACAACACATGTCAGATCCCATCCGCATATAAGTGCACAACAGCAACAACTGAACTTTATCATGACAAACAGTCTGCATATTAGACTAAGATCTTATGAAAAATTACATTTGTATAATATTTATTCATTCTGACAGCATAAACATGTAACATCCCAAAAAAGGAATTTATTTTAAATACATGCATTTCATAATTAAGTAGAGTTCAGATCTATTAACATATTTACTGACATATTGCTCGAGACTTACTGATAATAAAGATTATAATTTAACTTTATTTGCAGTACTACTTGTGCACAAGGCACTTATCTTAATATTAAGCCAAAAATCCATTTCAATGTCACAATTGCAATTTAAATGCATGTTTAAAATGTTCCCAAAGTATAATTGCAATAGTTCCCTTTAGCACAATCAAATATACTTCATTTAATCTTTAGTTGGACTTCCGCACTACTTCTGCACAATTAAAGTGCATTGATGACTAAATGAGTTGTTCCAGTTTAGCAGACTTCAAGTATACCAGTTTAGTATAGCAAATGTCCAACTGCAGGGTATTTGTATCAAGCACATACATATCTAATTGTATTTGTAGTATACTTCACATGAAATGTATTTCAAATACAGTTTAGTACATTTATTTTCCCCTATGGAATGTATTAACATTAGTATTAATAATCCTTGAAAAGGCAATCCCTAAATCAGTGCACATATAGTTCCAATTGTATCATTAGAAACATGATTTGTTATTAAAGATAAAGGAGAATGTACTTCCAAATTACAAGCTCGGAAGATTCTTCAAATGTGAACTGAACTGAAAATGAGGTTTTATTCAGTGAGAAAGCAGAAACTCAACAGCGTGTCCCGTCATTATTTGGATTGATCACAGAGTAGAATAGATGAGTGAATTTTAATTACACAGTCACCAGTATCAATATGAACAACTTTCCCTTGTCCAAATTGATTTGTTTTACTTTCAGTTTACAGCAAAAAGAAAGACTATTCATCCCATTGTTCCAGATATACCGGTTTATAACTCAGTGATACATAATTCAATTCTATCAACACATACCTGACGTGTCTGCGTGTATGAAACAGATCCTGAGAAAATGAATAGAGTGATGTACTAGAGAGTAAATGAACTAAATAGAGAGTAATATACTTATGTCTCATTTATGGTGAACCTTGCATCCTGATTCTTTCAAACTGACTAAAAAAGTGAAATTCTTTGATTACACTGAAGCAAAATCGTCATTATATGCTGATTTTTTATGATACCACAACAAACTAGTTTGCCAATATTGGTGCAGATCTATTTTTATAAATGTAATGTTACATCTTTACTTGGTTTTATGTGCATTTGACATTTTGTTAGCTTTAAAAGCAACATCAGTAAACTGGTGCACATTCTCAATCACATGTTTTGCCATCTCGAAGTTAGTATCTGTTGCTCTCGTCATTGCATCATACATTGAATCAGCGTCTTCTGCTGCTTCCCATCCAATGATGACTCCTCCTACAGCTCCTACAGCCGGAGCTCCGAGAACGACACCTGCAGCTACTTGCCCCGCTGCCGCTGATGCCCCTGCTGTTACTCCTCCTGTTACTCCTCCGCCCAAAACGATTGTTACTCTCTCCATTCCTTTAGCTAGTGCAGCCTCTATGAATGTATGCATCCGTGTTGGTCTCTTTTGACTCATGAGAATCACAACTGATGTCCCCAGAACTAAAATGGCCAGACAGCCTCCAGTCACTGCCCCTGCCATCGCTCCGACAATCTTACGTGAACAATTGACTATTGGAAGAAAACACGTATTAGATTTTAGAGTCACCTTTATTTCTATCGCATTTTATGCAATACCGATTATATCAAAGCAGCTTTGCAGACATAAACAGGAAAAATAGGAGAATCAGTTAAGCAAAATCAACTATGAAGATCATTCAGATTCTGCTGTAAAGCAACACTATAATGTCATTTCATTTCTAAAAATGGCTTATTTTAAGCTGACGTTTAAACAAAAACTTTCTTTTTTTTACTGATATACATATTTACTCATTTACATATATTTAGAAAGATAAATCTTTTCTGATGATCTTTCACATGTTTATGCAACCAATCCCATAGAGAGAAATGATCAGGCTAGATGATGTTTTAACATACCTCCCATTATCTTCTCTCCTGTGGATGTTGGTGTCTGTAATAAAGGTAATATGTAGGTTATTTAAAATTCATATCTAGAACCATTCATGGATGTTTGTATATTTAAGCCTGTCTATTAAAGTAGGGAGGCAACATAACTTTTTACAGATTCACAAAAATAAAAACGGTGAAACAATTAGGAATAACAAAACACGTCAAGAATTGTGTGGACACATCCTTTAGCTGTTTTCAGCATAAATACAATTAATACTCAAAATAACTGCAGGAAATACAATATAATTCAGTTCAATTCAACTTTGACATCAGAATATGAGTATGGTATTGTATATGTTTATCATTCTATGTGAAAAGTGAATTACCTCTGTTGATGCACCAGAGGCGGTAGATTATTTTCTGATAAAAATGAGAGAAAAAAGACAAGTATAAGTAATAAATCATGAAAAAAAATACATTAAAATAATATGAAGATAGATTATGACCAAATAGTGGTAGATGAAAAACAAGGACACCCTACTCACATCCACTTATGAACTCTCTTTCGACACTCTTTCACTTTTGGCTTATAGTTGATATAAAGCAAGAGACCGAACGAAGAGAGTGACGAAGCAAGGGGAGTTTCACGTGTATCATCAACAGGAGCATATAGCAGCTCTTGAACTCTTTCATTGTCATGTGTCCCATGTCGTGGAACCTGCGTAACCGGCCCCAAACACATCAGACAAGAACCCAAATCATGTCATAAAATATAAATATAAATCCTTCACAAACATACTTCATACAAATTACCAAATATACATTCTGATCATTTTGTCAATGAATGAAAATGCATCTTTACATACCTGCACTATCAAAAATCTTCTGATGACCTAAACATTACAAGTCGGTGTGTATCACAAGGGTTGAAAGCACTGAGTATCAAAAAACAATAGATTTAAACATGCCATAGGTAGAGAACTATGAGAGAGACGTGCAGTCATTTAGCACATCCCTGCACCTTGCAATCTAAGCACCTTGCTTATCAAAGATGAGAGGTCACTGATGGCCAGCCACACTAACTTTCTCTTTCATTTTATATATGTGGGCCTACTGGGACAAACCCAAACACAACCTGTAATCACAGTCATGAAAGCTGTAAAACAATGACAGCTAGGGGTCAGAATGAGCCGTCAACCTCTGATCTGCTGAAAACATCAGCACTTTCAACCTCTTCCACAAGTGTTACATAAACAAACATAAACAGAGGAACTTACTATAACTTTATTAGATGTATTATATATGACCCCGGACCACAAACCAGTCTTAAGTCGCTGGGATATATGTGTAGCAATAGCCAAAAATGGGTCAAAATTATAGATTTTTTTATTTTATGCCAAAAAGTATTAGGATATTAAGATCATGTTTCATGAAGATATTTTGTACATTTCCTACCGTAAATATATACTATTTTTTTTTTTTGTAATATGCATTGTTGAGAACTTCATTTGGACAACTTCAGAGGTGGAAAGAGTACAAAAATATTGTACTCAAGTAAAAGTACCATTACATTACTGAAATTTTACTTAAGTACAAGTAAAAGTACCAGTCTAAAAATCTACTCAAGTAAAAGTAAAAAGTAGCTCATTTAAAATTTACTCTGAGTAAAAAGTACTTAGTTACATTTTAACAATGGGAGGGAGGAAAACATGGGATAGACCAAAGGTGTCAAACTCAGTACCTGGAGGGCCACAGCCCTACACAGTGTAGATATTACCCTAATTAAACACATCTGATACAGCTAAACTAATCATTTAGGCTTATTTGAAAACTACATGGTGTGTGTGTTGGAGCAGGGTTGGAACTAAACTCTTTAGTGTGGCCCTCCAGGAACTGAGTTTGACACACCTGGGATATGGGCCTATAAATCTCAAACTAGGTGTTTTTAATTAAATTAATCGGTTAATTAGAATAATAAGACATTTGGGCTGTTACCAGGCAAATTAAATCAGTATCAACAAAATGCATCTTTGCAATGCAGAGGAAACGCAGAAGCTTCATCTGAAGATGTAGATGTATTACACACTGACATGAATGCATTTAGCCTGCAGTTACAAATACAGAAATAATGTTTTGATAAATAAGACATAAAATGTGACCCTGAACCAGAAAACCAATTTCCTAAATTGCGATTTATACATCATCTGAAAGCTGAATAAATCATATTTCCATTGATGTATTGTTTGTTATGATCGGACAATATTTGAAAATCTGGAATCTGCGGGGGCAAACAAATCTAAATATTGAGAAAATCTCCTTTAAAGTTGTTCAAATTAAGCTCTTAGTTTTGATATATTTACAGTAGGAAATTTACAAAATATATTAATGGAACATGATCTTTACTTAATATGCTAATGATTTTTGGCATAAAATAAAAATGTATAATTTTAACCCATACAATATATTGTTGGCTATTGCTACAAATATACCCCAGCGACTTAAGACTGGTTTTGTGCTCCATGCCAGGGTCACAAATGTTAAATAGTCATTTGAAATACAAAAAATAAAAAGATACTTTAAATGTTAAATTATAACCACCAGCAGGTGTCAGTAAGTCACTCATAAGTGAGTCATTGCGATTGAACAGAATCATGTAAACGGTTAATTCAAGGAATGAAACACCGTCATTGCTCAGAGTCAGAGACGCAAAACTGTGTATGGAATTATTTTTGTTGTCGAAATAGAGCAAAACAGGCAATGTGTCTAAAACGTAAGTCTCTTAATTAACTTGTTTTTAACTGTGTAAAAGGCAAAACTACAGGCCGATGTAATCATGGTGATTTTTGAGAAAAGCATTCTTCATGTGATGTTGACTTACTATATTAAATTATATAAATATATACATTTTCTGCTTCTATATCTTCAATTTTGTGATCATTCTAAACGCATTTTAACAGACTGAGTCATGCAGTGAAAGAAAGCAGTCCAGATGCACGCGGATTAGTCTAATCTAACGTTACTAGATTTCACAGCACACTGTTTAGAGCAGCGGTTCTCAATTCCAGTCCTCGCGCCCCACCGCTCTGCACATTTCGTATGTTACTCTTATCACTTCAGACGTTTGTTCTATTCGAACGCAAGTGCCCTGCGAAGTGGACATCACACGATATTCCTCCATGATTCCAGTTCGAAGCGAACGTATTCCATTCATAGTGCATTGAAGTGTGCGAGACGTGAATTTAAATTGTATATATTTACAGACGTATATGATGTCACACTCGTGCGTAAAGATGTTGCGCAATGCAAATCCATGAATGAATGTTCTGAAGTGAAGTAAACTTCAGCGGCTTTCCCCTGCTCAGGGAGTAGGGAGCAATGGACACTGTGTAGGGAGCATGTCAATCGGAACACAGTTCATTCATGGAGCGCACTTCTAACGAGCTGATTATCTGAATCAGGTGTGTTAACTAAGAGAGACATGAAAAATATGTAGAGCGGTGGGGCGCGAGGACTGGAATTGAGAACCGCTGGTTTAGAGTGATTTGTTTGGTTTTTGGCAAAATACTGATAATGTCAAATCGCACATCGTTAAAACAACAATTACTATATTTTCGCAGACGATATTGCACACCCTGCAGCACTGTCTTTTTGGCTCATTTGTGCTAAACCGTAAAAGCTTCATTTTAACCACCAATGCAACGATGCAAGTATTTACCTTATCTCCACATGCTTGCGAAGGGTGATGTCGATATATTTATAAGCTGCTAGTTCGGTCTCCCGAGGCAAACACAACTAACACTGCATAATAGAGCATGAATATGGCCAGGGGTTCACTTCATTTCCTCCGAGTCCAACTTCAGCAGAGTACGACGGGGTCTGGTTTTCAGCTGGGTCTGCACCATTAACGCCTGTCTTGTTCGTCTGCATCTTTCTTGTGATTTTAGCGCCAGTTTCTTCTTCTGCCCATTATTTGCTGCAGTTGTTTCCACGGAGCGATTTTTTTCTCAGTAACGAATGAGTTTTAAAATGTAGCTAAGTACAATACTGCACAAAATATACTTAAGTAAAAGTAAAATTACAGATTAAAATATTACTTAAAAAGTACAAGTACACAAAAAAGCTACTCAATTACAGTAACGCGAGTAAATGTAATTCGTTACTTTCCACCTCTGGACAACTTTAAAGATTATTTTCTCAATATATAGATTGTTTGCACCCTCAGATTCCAGATTTTGAAATAGTTGTATCTCAGCCAAATATTATCCAATCATAACAGACCATACATCAATGGAACGCGTATTGATTCAGCTTTCAGAATATGTATAAATCAAAATTTCGAAAGATTGACCCTTATGACTGGTTTTGTGGTCCAGGGTCACTAAATTAGTAGTAGTAGAAGTAGTCGTCGTATTATTTCTGCATTTCTCTTTGCTCTAGCTTGTGTACATTTTTAAAAGTAATATATTTTTAAAAGAATCCAGCTACACTGAAATTAAAAAAGTATGCTCTTTCTTGTGCAATGAAAAAGCCTGTGTAAAAAAAAACTGTTTGTTTGGAAAGCTATGTATGCAAGGTTAGCAATATATCTATAGAATTGGTTTCTGTTTTGCAACTTAATTTTTGAATTTATAGATTTTCCTTTCACACGCTTCACACATGGCGACGTCACCAACATTTAGAGAACGTGACCACACCTTTGACATAACATTCTGAATTGATTCTCCATTCATAATTCAGTCAATCACAACAACATTGCTCTGCTTACTTAGATTTCTTTGTTTCCAATTATTTAGCTTACCCCATTGGCAGATTATGTAGCTTTTTTCAAGTAAAAACTCACTACATTTTGATTGCATTTTTTTTCTGAAAACAAGAGAATACTTTTTAAGGACTTTTTAGGTATCTTGGTTGGAAACAAGACAAAAAAGTAAGAAAAGCATTTTTTTGTAGTGTAGTACCCAAAGATTGAGGAATGTGCACCAAAATACATGCATTGTATCTAATTATATGTCCTGTGGACACAGCTACTCATTCCACATAAGAAATGTTTCAAGATTCATATTGTAGGTAAACAGCCTAATTACATTTATGATAGGTTATCTAACAGTCAATATAACCATAAAGTAAGAGCAGTCCAGAAGCATCACTAGTTCATGTTATCTAACCTGCACACAGAAAAGGATTCACTGACCAGATACACACTGCAGATAAACATGACCAGGGATGCCTGAAGATGACAGCATTACGGTAGAATTATGATGATTTTTTTTTTTTTTTTTTTGCCAGTTAACATTTACAACAATGTTCTATGTAAAATATGAATATAAGTGAATATTCACTCTTTGCCAGAAGGTGGCGCTTGTGGAACAACATAATTATATCCATTACATGAAGTTAAAACTACGATATTACAGACATTATATAGTGTTACAACCGGCTCCAAATTGCAACATAAACGAGAGCCAACACGGACCAGCAAGTAGCAAAGAAAATGTGATTATTTAACAAAAACATAATTAACAAAGGTTTTCAGACAGTCAGTAGTCAGCCTTAATGTAGGTCAGAGATGAAAGTGTGCATGGTAATGGACTGTAGGCTCAAGGTCTGAACTGTATGCAAACAAAATAAACACAAATCAATAGAGCAATGGCAAGCCCGGCTAGTGTAATCACATTGTGATCAGTCAACACGCAAACCATGAAATTGGAACATACCAACTATACAAGTTGTGTGGAAGAAAACTACATTGAACCTTTCACTACACAATACAAGCAGGGCGTCTCCAGAAATGCAATCGCCAGCACTGAAAATGTATGAGTGTGTGAGTTTGTTTATAGAATGCTGTTGTCACTGCATATATACACACACTCCCAAAAATACAAATAATTATTTAAAAAATATAGTTTACCTTCAGCCAGTAGGTCCTTCTCTAGTGTAGGCCCCTGGGTTTCAGCTCGTTAAAGCCTGTGCATTAATGTTCCCCTGATTACATGACTGTAACTTCACTTGTTTAACAATGGGTTTAATCATTTGGGTATTAGTGATTCCTGTTTTCTGTACACATACAGGTAACTTGAGGGACTGACTCCTGCATCACTCCTGATCTTTGCAGTGTATATGTGGCCAATGCAATGCAATGAAGCACCGTTAAAAAGGCATGCATATTCATCATCTGCAATGAGCTGTGCTTTACATAACTTAAACAAGCATTTTATTCTCATTTATCATGTACATCGTTTAAGATCAGTACTACTTAAATCCAGTTAATATCTACATGGTAAATGTATATCAGGAAACTTTATTCGCATATTCAAATGTGTATTGCATTTACATTACACTTATTCATTTAGCAGACACTTTAATCCAAAGAGACTTGGGTATTTAGAATTTCTTTAGACAAATGAGAATACAGCTCATTTAATGTCAAGCGAATCTGTATGTAAAACGAATCAAAAGAATCAAACATATCATGATTTTAAACACACACACACACACAAAACTGTTAATGTACCTAATCATTAATACAGCTGATTGTTCTAAACAGTTCACATAATATTGTTATTATTTTAGTTAGTATTAGTTATTTTTTATCTTCTTCTGTTTGTGTTTTTTTATTATTGAAAATATTATCAACAAATTGTTGTATGTTCTCAGCCACAGCTGTTGCATTCTCATAGTTCAACTTTGCTGCGTTGATCATCGCATCATACACCGATTCAGCTTCTTCTGCTGCTTTCCATCCAGTGACTCCTCCTCCAAGAGCTCCTGCAAGAGCTGCGACTCCAACAACGCCTGCTGTAACCGCTGTACTTGCTCCTCTTACCGCTCCTGCTCCTGCTGCTGCTGCTGCTCCTCTTACCGCTGCACCTGCTTTTTCTCCCGTTTCTGTTGATGCTCCTCCTGCTTCTTCTGTTTTCACTGCTGCTCCTCTTACCGCTGCTGCTCCTCCTACCGCTGCTGCTGCACCTGCTTTTTCTCCCGTTTCCGTTGATGCTCCTCCTGCTTCTTCTGTTTTCACTGCTGCTCCTCTTACCGCTGCTGCTCCTGCTGCTGCTGCTGCTCCTACCGCTGCTGCTGCACCTGCTTTTCTCCCGTTTCCGTTGATGCTCCTCCTGCTTCTTCTGTTTTCACTGCTGCTCCTCTTACCGCTGCTGCTCCTGCTGCTCCTGCTCCTGCTCCTCCTACCGCTGCTGCTGCACCTGCTTTTTCTCCCGTTTCCGTTGATGCTTCTCCTGCTTTCTCTTCTGTTTTCACTGCTGCTCCTCAGGAACAGTTTCAACTGCTGCTGTTTCTCCTGTCTCTGCTTCTCTTGCTCCTCCACAAACCCCTACATAAGCTGATGTTACATATAGCAATGCTCTTATAGGGAGGGCCAAGAAAGCCACTGCAACACCTGCACCCAGAAGAGCACCAATCAAGCGCTCCTGTTGTTGCTCCTGCCACCTGCTCCAGCATTTTGTTCTGAACATTTTTCTTAGCTTTTTCTCGTTTCTCTTCTTGAGGCAAATTTTCCCCATCCATTTTTCCAATCTCCTCTTGAATGTGTTCCTCCATCTTTTGAAACAGCTCACTGGTGAAGCAGCCGTTCTTATTCCTCATCTTGTCGATCGTCTCCAGCAGATTTTTCACCTGAACTTTGTTGCTCTTGTTCCCCCATTTACGTTTTTTCCAGTATTTGTTGTCGATGACGTGACAGCGACCTCCACATTTATCAACCAGCTTCTGTAGCTGTGAATTGGCCTTAAGAAATTCTTCAATGGTCTGGCCTTCCAGTTGTTCACCAAAAGTGAATAAGATCACTGTGTGGTCAAACACGTCCTCTTTCAGTGTGTGCAGACGTTGCTGTAGCACCTCCAGTTCTTGGCTTGTATACTCTCCGACCTTCAGAACAATTACAAAGGCATCGACACCTTCAGTGCATTCAACCAGAGCTTTGATGATCTCATATTTCATCTCCTTATCATTATTATCTGTGTCAAAGAATCCAGGTGTTTCAATAACTGTGATCTTGCTTCCATATCGTCTCTTCTTTCTTCTTGCACTTTGAGCTTTTACTGAATTATCTTTTTTTCCAAGAATTGTGTTCCCAGCACTGCTTTTGCCGTGTCCTTTCCTTCCTAAAAGCACAATTCTTCTCTCTGGCATAGAAACACAGGCTATGGGAAACCAAGAAATAAACTAAATATATGCAATATGAGTCTTTTTTGTACAGTTATCGAAAAAAAGACACTTTTTTGTCAGTGTGATATTATGACAATGGTATAACTTACAACCAATGATCCTGGTCTGTTGATGGCGTCAGTGTCGTTAAGGTAAATATGAAGATTATTCTTCAGTCTTGCACCCTTCTTTATTCCTATAAAAATTCATGGATATCATTTATGACATTTTACCAAACACCAGTTTAGTATAAAGTCTGAGTACATTCAAATGTATGTATGCTTGTTAAAAAGTATTCACAAAATAAAGCAGAGCTACATTTGGCAGCTATTCAGTCATAAAATGTCATCATGTCTTTAAAAATATCAATCTTGCTTTTTTCAGTGGTATGAGTGGGTTTTCAAAATCTAATATATACATCTGTAAATGTCTGGACAATATATTCTGCCCTGATAAAACCGTGAGTCTCCTAATCTGTACATGTGTAAAATGATAAGTACAAGTTTTACCTTTTCTTTGTTCCACCAAAAGAATCAAAAAGAAATTGTTGTTGACGGATGGCCCAACCAAGATCTACAGAAGCTTTCATTTTCTTCTTATATAAGCCTATTGGAAAGGGACTTTTGGTATCGTTAATCATTCTCTAAACTGTAAACACACCCAACAAACGCAGTCACAAACATGAACTAAAAATGTGTAAGTGATTGAATGAAGTCAGTGGAGGAGATGTACATTGATTTTGTGTGGAAACAGCTCAACATATATTAAAATGAATGTCTATCCACTAATCTACAGCATGATGGCCATTAAATATTCATTTTGTCTGCTATTCTGACACTAAGTAGTTTGTGGAATCTGCAAATGGTGACATCAGGGCTGTTATATGATTGACGTGATTTGTAATATTTAAATGCTTATGTCAGTGTCCAGTTACGATACCTGGCTTTGTCAGGAAAAAGATTGTGGCTCTTGATTGATGTACAAATAGCCAAAAATCCTGTCAGGGCAAGATCAGAAAGCAGAAGACGAAGTGAAGTAAGAAAAAATAGCAGTTTATTAAAATATTCTTACTTAGTCACATTTTGTCTTATCAACATAAATACTATGCAGCACAAAACACACAATTAAACGTTAATGTATGATGCAAAGTAAAGAAAACAGAACAAAAATTGGCACACCAAAGCTCATGACACACGTGTTTTTTTGAGCATCATGCAGGCTCTTCATCAGTCTGTTAAAACTTAATCAACAAGCCTTTATACTACCATGTTTATACTACTTTATCCTATAACATACATATATATATATATATATATATATATATATATATATATATATATATATATACTGTATGTTTTGGTGTGCTGACTTTTGTTCCTTCCTCAAGGGAACTTCTACGCCACGTCCTCTAGGGACGCTATGGGAACGCCTCCAGCGTGACCGGTTACCTGAAGCATGATTAAAAACACCCAATGCACTTGACATTGGCAGGTGGACGCCTATGACGCAAGCTAACGAGCATCTGCGAGCATAAAAGGGCACCTGTGGAACACATCATCCTCTTTTTTCCTTCAGGGGACCTTGTTTCTGAAGTGTGAGTAGAAATATGTCTGTTGAGAAGCGCTTTAGGAGGTGTGTCGATCCGTGTCAGCGTTGTCTGACACTAGATGACACACACGATCTATGCGTTATGTGTTTGGGCGAAGAGCACGCGCGCTCTGTTCTCAAGGGAATGGAGTGCGTTCATTGTGAGCCTTTTTTCTGTGGGAAAAAGCTCCGCTCTCGGTTGTCCCTTTTTCTCGAGAGAATTGGGGCGATCATCTGCCCCCGCGCTGGGTCCAGTCGCTGCTGAGGCAGTGAAGAGACTGAGTTCGGCGATCGCAGATGAAGCTTGCGAACGAGTTTTGAGAGAGAGAATTTTTCATCTCGCTCGACAGCGGCTGACGAGAGTGAACTGCGGGAGGAAGATGTATTGTCTGTTACATCTTCTGATCCAGCAGAAAGTGCTTTGCTGGCTCATGGTGTGCTTCCGCGATGTAGAGCTGCTGGAGGTTATGAAACATGCGCTTCTGATGGGTAAACCTACAGTGGATGCACGGAAAAGGGAGTGGCTCGCAGTAGACTTGATGAGCGATCTCTCTCTGGCATAACCTCCCCAGCCTCCCATTCCTTCTCCAGATATTCATAGTAAGATCGTAAACCACATTCAGCCCGCATCCATCGGTATAAGCATGTTAATCATGCTGACATCGAGGCGGCGGTGATATGCGCCCGATGCGACGATGCCCCTAGGCGCTTGCAAAAAAAAAAAAAATTAACCTGGATCGAGTGTAGTTAGGCTTCCTCTCATTTAAGAGAGTCATTCTGCTGAAGCCTACGCTCTCCAGAGCTCTGCTTAGAGCGCACTATTGGTGTGTAGGATCTATTGTGAGCCTTGCTAGTTTTCTCTAGCGCTGAGTGTTGTCAGGTCTCCTCTCACTTTAGAGAGTCGTTATGCTGAGACCTCCACTCCTAAGAGCTCCTGAACCAGGATGGAGGGTTGCTAGGCTTCCTCTCGGTTAAGAGAGTCATTTCGCTGAAGCCTCCGCTCTCCAGAGCTCCGCTTAGACGGCACTGTTAGTATGTAGGCTCTATTGTGAGCCTCACTAGCTGTCTGTAGCGCTGAGTGTAGTCAGGTCTCCTCTCTCTTTAGAGAGTCGTTATGCTGAGACCTCCACTCTTAAGAGCCCCTCAACCAGGGTTGAGTGTTGTTAGGCTTCCCTCTCAGTAGAGAGCCGTTCTGCTGAAGCCTCCACTCTTCAGAGCTCCGTCTCTGGCAGTAAAAGTAGGTAGGCTCTGAGGAGCCTCACTAACTGCTTCTGGCGTTGAGTGTAGCCAGGCTGAAGCCTCCACTCTTAAGAGATCCCCTACTCGGATTGAGTGTTGCTAGGCTTCCTCTCGTTTAAGAGAGTCATTTTGCTGAAGCCGCCACTCTCCAGGGCTCCGCTTAGACGGCACGTTTAGTATGTAGGCTCTATTGTGAGCCTCGCTAGCTGTCTGTAGCGCTGAGTGTAGTCAGGTCTCCTCTCGCTTTAGAGAGTCATTATGCTGAGACCTCCACTCTTAAGAGCCCCTCAACCAGGGTTGAGTGTTGTTAGGCTTCCCTCTCAGTAGAGAGCCATTCTGCTGAAGCCTCCACTCTTCGGAGCTCCGTCTATGGCAGTAAAGGAGGTAGGCTCTGAGGAGCCTCACTAACTGCTTCTGACGTTGAGTGTAGCCAGGCTGAGGCCTCCACTCTTAAGAGCTCCCCTACTCGGATTGAGTGTTGCTAGGCTTCCTCTCGTTTAAGAGAGTCATTCTGCTGAAGCCTCCACTCTCTAGAGCTCCGCTTAGGCAGTACTATGCACAGGCTCTTTCTTGAGCCTCACTAACTGCCTCTGGCGTTGAGTGTAGCCAGGTCTCCTCTCACTTAGAGAGTCATTATGCTGAGACCTCCACTCTGAGAGTTCCCTACTTGGATCGAGTGTCAGGCTTCCTCTCATTTAAGAGAGTCATTCTACTGAAGCCTCTGCTCTCCAGAGCTCCGCTTAGGCAGTACTATGCACAGGCTCTTTCTTGAGCCTCACTAACTGCCTCTGGCGTTGAGTGTAGCCAGGTCTCCTCTCACTTAGAGAGTCATTATGCTGAGACCTCCACTCTGAGAGTTCCCTACTTGGATCGAATGTCAGGCTTCCTCTCATTTAAGAGAGTCATTCTACTGAAGCCTCTGCTCTCCAGAGCTCCGCTTAGGCAGCACCTTTAGTACGTAGTCTCTATTGTGAGCCTCGCTAGCTGTCTTTAGCGCTGAGTGTAGTCAGGTCTCCTCTCGCTTTAGAGAGTCGTTATGCTGAGACCTCCACTCTTAAGAGCCCCCCAACTAGGGTTGAGTGTTGTTAGGCTTCCTCTCGTTAGAGAGTCGTCCTGCTGAGGCCTCCACTCTTCAGAGCTCCGTCTGGCAGTAATAGGAGAATGTAGACTCCTTTTTGAGCATTACTAACTGCCTGTGGCGTTGAGTGTAGCCAGGTCTCCTCTCAATTAGAGAGTCGTTATGCTGAGACCTCCACTCTTGAGTTCCCCTACCTGGATCGAGTGTTAGGCTTCCTCTCATTTAAGAGAGTCATTCTACTGAAGCCTCTGCTCTCCAGAGCTCCGCTTAGGCAGCACCTTAGTACGTAGTCTCTATTGTGAGTCTCACTAGCTGTCTTTAGCGCTGAGTGTAGTCAGGTCTCCTCTCGCTTAGAGAGTCGGTGTGCTGAGACCTCCACTCTTAAGAGCCCCCCAACTAAGGTTGAGTGTTGCTAGGCTTCCTCGTTTAGAGAGTCATTCTGCTGAAGCCTCCACTCTCTAGAGCTCCGCTTAGGCAGTACTATGCACAGGCTTTTTCTTGAGCCTCACTAACTGCCTCTGGCGTTGAGTGTAGCCAGGTCTCCTCTCACTTAGAGAGTCGTTATGCTGAGACCTCCACTCTGAGAGTTCCCTACCTGGATCGAGTGTTAGGCTTCCTCATTTAAGAGAGTCATTCTACTGAAGCCTCTGCTCTCCATAGCTCCGCTTAGGCAGCACCTTTAGTACGTAGTCTCTATTGTGAGCCTCGTTAGCTGTCTTTAGCGCTGAGTGTAGTCAGGTCTCCTCTCGCTTTAGAGAGTCGTTATGCTGAGACCTCCACTCTTAAGAGCCCCCCAACTAGGGTTGAGTGTTGTTAGGCTTCCTCTCGTTAGAGAGTCGTCCTGCTGAGGCCTCCACTCTTCAGAGCTCCTCTGGCAGTAATAGGAGAATGTAGACTCCTTTGAGCATCACTAACTGCCTGTGGCGTTGAGTGTAGCCAGGTCTCCTCTCAATTAGAGAGTCGTTATGCTGAGACCTCCACTCTTGAGTTTCCCTACCTGGATCGAGTGTTAGGCTTCCTCTCGTTCAAGAGAGTCATTTACTGAAGCCTCTGCTCTCCAGAGCTCCGCTTAGGCAGCACCTTTAGTACGTAGTCTCTATTGTGAGCCTCGCTAGCTGTCTTTAGCGCTGAGTGTAGTCAGGTCTCCTCTCGCTTTAGAGAGTCGTTATGCTGAGACCTCCACTCTTAAGAGCCCCTCAACTAGGGTTGAGTGTTGCTAGGCTTCCTCTCGTCAGAGAGTCATTCTGCTGAAGCCTCCACTCCATAGAGCTCCGCTTAGGCAGCACTATGCACAGGCTTTTTCTTGAGCCTCACTAACTGCCTCTGGCGCTGAGTGTAGCCAGGTCTCCTCTCGCTTTAGAGAGTCGTTATGCTGAGACCTCCACTCTGAGAGTTCCCCTACCTGGATCGAGTGTTAGGCTTCCTCTCATTTAAGAGAGTCATTCTACCGAAGCCTCTGCTCTCCAGAGCTCCGCTTAGGCAGTACTACGTGCATGCTCTGTCCTGAGCCTCACTAGCTGTTCATAGCGTCGAGTGTAGAAGTCTCCTCTCAATCTGAGAGTCGCTTTCTGAGACTTCCACTCCGAGAACCATACTCGTGAGCTAGTCTATGATGGCGAGCTTTTGAGCTGGCCTAAAGAGGGTTTTGACCCTAGTTCTGCTGGCCAGGGATGGTGTTCCTCAAGTCTGTGACTTAGGAATCCAGCTTTTGGACACTCTTTCCCTCAGCATGGCGGGCGTGGGCATAAGCGTTCCCATAGCGTCCCCTAGAGGGGCGTGGCGTAGAAGTTCCCTTCGGAAGGAACGTCTCAGGTTACATATGTAACCATAGTTCCCTGAGAATGGGAGCGAGGCGCCACGTCTCTGGGCCATGCCGGGCATTCCTGTCGGTCCCCTTGAAAAAGAGGATGATGTGTTCCACAGGTGCCCTTTTATGCTCGCAGATGCTCGTTAGCTTGCGTCATAGGCGTCCACCTGCCAATGTCAAGTACATTGGGTGTTTTTAATCATGCTTCAGGTAACCGGTCACACTGGAGGCGTTCCCATAGCGTCCCCTAGAGGACGTAGCGTCTCGTTCCCATTCTCAGGGAACTATGGTTACATATGTAACCTGAGACGTTTTCTTATCTCTGTTGTTGAGCATCCAACTTAAGCATGTTGCCATTGATGTGCATGCTTAATAAGTAAATAAGAAAATAAATACTCAGTTTATATTAAAATGTAATTAGTTATATTATCTATATTAATTTAATTATTAATGTGACAGCAACACAATTCAATTTTCAAGCCTAAAGCCAAAAAATCCAACATTCATCTCATAATGTGAAATATGAGTCTGTGAACTTGTAAGACAAACTTGTATTAGGCTACACACTATAATTAGTGAAACACGAGAAGTTTTGATTGCTCGACATCGATTGCTTTGTTCTGATCAGTGGATGTTTTGAGTTTGAGCTATGTTAAGTCAATTATTTATGGTATATTTTCTATCTTAAAACACATTTTATACAGGATAATTTTCATTTCTATAAAGTGTGAATATATCCCCTATTGCATTCTGCAACAAAAACAATCAGAGCGCCTTGTTATCACGAGTTTTATTTTTACTTCCAGAGTCCGGAAATAAAAGCTTATAGCCTATTAGCATCACCAGCGTGGTTGCCGGTAACTAACGCTGCACGTTAGCATTGCAGCTGTCGGCCCGCTAACACAGCTAATACCCTATTTATACACATTTACCATTGTTTCAATGTCACTTGCTTTAATGGCGGATTTGTGTCTACCTTTGAGTGCAGGTGAGGACACGTTCGAGCTGCATTCGGTGCAGCTGGAGCTGGAGCCCGTGGAGAGACGGATCCACAAGCTGCTTGGGAAGCAGGCCCAGCTGAGAGAGCGGAAAAGCAACTCTGGAAACATCCCGGGCTGATGCCCACAAGTCCGGGGTAAGTATGCAGCGCGCTGTTAACACTCCCACCACCTCTACTCCATGTGTTTCTCTTCACAGGCCCCGTGCAGCCGGGACGCGATCTTCCCAGATGTCCTTCACTCCGGCGCCGGGAAACCATGGACCCTGGGTGCAGCAGTGGAAGAAGTGATCCAGGCCGCGGACGACGACCTCCCCCCGTCCACCGCTTCCGGTCTTCGAGATCTCCACACGCAACTGCTTCGTTCCTCTCTGCGAGACGGAATTTAATGCAGGAGCTAGTGACGCTGTAATCGTCAGAGACTCAATCGTACGGCATGTCCGTGCAATGTTATCTGAAGGTAAAGTGCACACCCACTGTTTCCCTGGTGCTTGTGTTCTCGATGTTTCTGCGCAGATACCCGTGATGCTGAAAGGCGACGAGAGCGTCGGATCGGTCGTGCTGCACACGGGGGTGAACGACACCAAGCTGCGGCAGACGGAGACACTGAAGAGAGTCTTCAGGAGCCTGATCTTGGCGGTATGCAGCACATCGCCTGCGACGACGATCATTGCGTCAGGACCTCTTCCCACATATCGATGAGGACACGAAAGGTTCAGTAGACTGTTTGCTTTAAACAAATGGCTGTTGTCATGGTGTAAAGATCAGAAACTGCTCTTTGTTAATAATTGGAATCCTTTCTGGGAGCGTCCTAGACTATTTCGTGCTGATGGCCTGCACCCCAGCAGAGTCGGTGCGGAACTCCTGTCGGACAACATCACCAGGACGCTACGCTCTATCTGACTAGTAAGCCAATTCTCAAAAAGCTGCTATGATGACTTTTGTTCTACCCACTTAATTGATAGAGGTACGTGCAGTGTCCAATCTATACAGACTGTCTGTTCCCAGATTAGTGAGATCAAAATATACATTTAATGCAGGATCTAGAACAAATCTGATCGTGATTAAACCAGAAAAATGCAAAATAAATGAACCAAAAAAATGTTTTAAAGCTTGGGGTCCTAAACCTCACACTGAACGCAGTTATTGTAAATGAAATAATCACAGATAATAGTTTTGATGTACTCTGTCTGACTGAAACCTGGCTTAAAACAAATGATTATTTTGGTCTAAATGAATCTACTCCACCAAGCTACTGTTATAAGCACGAGCCTCGTGAGACTGGTCGTGGCGGCGGTGTCGCAACAATATATAGTGATATTCTCAATGTTACTCAGAAAACAGGATACAGGTTTGACTCATTCGAAATACTTATGCTCAATGTTAAACTGTCAGATAAGCAAAATAAATCTGTCCTATCTCTTGCTCTGGCTACTGTGTATAGACCGCCAGGGCCATATACAGATTTTCTAAAAGAATTTGCAGATTTCCTCTCAGACCTATTGGTTACTGTTGATAAAGCACTAATTGTTGGAGATTTTAACATTCACGTTGATAATACAAATGATGCGTTAGGACTTGCGTTTACTGTCCTAATAAACTCTTTTGGAGTCAAGCAATACGTCATCGGCCCACGCATCATTTTAATCATAGACCAGATTAAATTAATAATTAATAATTCAATATTATTAATTAATTACTGTTATCTTTAGGTCACGTCCCAAAAACATTCAAGCTGGTGGTTATTAAGCCTCTTATTAAGAAACCAAAACTAGATCCTTGTGAACTGGCAAATTACAGGCCCATTTCAAATCTTCCGTTTATGTCGAAAATATTAGAAAAAGTAGTGTCTGCTCAACTGTGCTTGTTTTTGCAAAAAAAATGATATCTATGAAGAATTTCAGTCAGGTTTCAGGCCCCGCCATAGCACAGAAACTGCACTTGTTAAAATTACAAATGACTTGCTTCTTGCGTCAGACAAAGGCTGCATCTCGTTGCTAGTTTTACTTGATCTTAGTGCTGCGTTCGACACCATAGATCATGAGATACTCAGATTATGTATTATGTATATAATTTAACAAATATACAAGATTATGTATATTTGTTAAATTGCTCTAAAATGATCTCGTTAGATTTGTATTCATCATGATCTGTACTAAAGCAATTTTAGGATCATTGGGATCGAGTCAATTAGAAATACGGTTCACACAAAACAAGGGGGGTCTGCTTTTATCTATTTTGCACCTGAAGTTTGAATCAGCTTCCAGAAGAGATCAGATGTGCTAAAACATTAAATCCAGACTCAAAACTCATCTGTTTAGCTGTGCATTTACTGAATGAGCACTGTGCTACATCCAAACTGACTGCACTGGGTTTTATGTATAATCATTTTCTATTCTGAACTTTTAAATTCATTTTAAATCAATTTCTAAATAATTCTAAATAGCATTTTAAAGTTTCCTGTTTAAATTACCATTCTGTATGAAATGTGATATAAATAAACTTGTCTTGCCATTTTAACAACAACGTGGGCACAATTACAACAGTAAAATATATTCAAGCCATCAATACAGCGTTTTTATTTATATTATTTATTTTTGATGAGATGAACGTGCATGTGTCACACACTGCTCAGTGAATCTGAAACACTCAGTGAATCAAATCACAAACTACATTTTGACCACAAGATGATTCGCAGCCACATCAGGTGAAATTAGACTATGAGTGGACTACAAGTATGGCCTAGTTTTTCCCCTTAAAGGGGGTTTTAACACTGCACCTAGCCCCAAGCTGTCTTTTATTTTTGTAAAACTCGCTTTTATCGCCTGGTAAAGGAACATTTTACAGAATTGTGTTTTACCTGGGATTCACCTCTTTTACACTGTTAATCCAGAATTCAGTGCCTAATTTGTAAAGTGTGGCGTTCTGCTGTGTTCCAGACAACTTCATATTTGGATTTTCCCATATCCTACTTGAAAATAACATCTGGATCACCACTTGATGTTGATATCCGACCTGTGAACTTGGTGCAGATCGATCGACCCTGACCTCAGTGACACGAGTCATGTGATGTTGTTTCCAAGATGGCAGCATCCTACTTCCAGCAAGCATAGTGTGGAGCTGTCTCATATTAAACTTAAAAACAAACCTTAACATTAGACATTACATCTATATCGTGATACCTTGATTTCTGCTTTTCGGCAACTGATTTTACATATTTTCTGCTTTTTGGGGATATTTTTGGTCCCCATGAGGAGACAAGCCTAGTTTAAGTGTAGGGTGATATAATATATGGTGTGAACAGTATAAAAAACAGTATGTCCCCATAAAACATGGAAACCCAACATTTGTTTGTGTGTGTGTGCGTGCAAGTTTTTGTGACAAATAAGGACATATATTTGTATAATGAGAAGGGTATGACAGGTATTACAAGGAGAAGGTGACTTTTCAAGACATTACCCCATGCCCCCACTTTTCAAAATGCTTATAAATCACACAGAATGGAGTGTATTGAAAATCTGAAACAGCACAAAGTTTGTCCTAAGGTTATCGTAGTCAGCCGGATCCGGTCTGTATCCAGACCAGATGATGGACCTGCACCCGGAGATGACCACAACGCAGATCACGACAAGTGAACATCACGACTGAACAGACATCAGATCACAGATCCTCAGCGAAGACCATGAGAAACAGACAAGTCCTCTACAGAGACCCCTACGTCTAGCAGTGAAGACCACGAGAAACAGACAAGTCCTCTACACAGACCGCTACGGCCAGCAGTGAAGACCATGAGAAACAGACAAGTCCTCTACACAGACCCCCACGGCCAGCGGTGAAGATCATGACTGGACAGACATCAGCACAGATCCTCAGTGAAGACCACGAGAAACAGACAAGTCCTCTACACAGACCCCCACGGCCAGCGGTGAAGATCATGACTGGACAGACATCAGATCACAGATCCTCAGTGAAGACCACGAGAAACAGACAAGTCCTCTACACAGACCGCTACGGCCAGCAGTGAAGATCATGACTGGACAGACATCAGCACAGATCCTCAGTGAAGACCACGAGAAACAGACAAGTCCTCTACACAGACCCCTACGGCCAGCAGTGAAGATCATGACTGGACAGACATCAGATCACAGATCCTCAGTGAAGACCATGAGAAACAGACAAGTCCTCTACACAGACCGCTACGGCCAGCAGTGAAGATCACGACTGGACAGACATCAGATCACAGATCCTCAGTGAAGACCACGAGAAACAGACAAGTCCTCTACACAGACCGCTACGGCCAGCAGTGAAGATCACGACTGGACAGACATCAGCACAGATACTCAGTGAAGACCACGAGAAACAGACAAGTCCTCTACACAGACCCCTACGGCCAGCAGTGAAGATCACGACTGGACAGACATCAGATCACAGATCCTCAGCGAAGACCACGAGAAACAGACAAGTCCTCTACACAGACCGCTACGGCCAGCAGTGAAGATCATGACTGGACAGACATCAGATCACAGATCCTCAGCGAAGACCATGAGAAACAGACAAGTCCTCTACACAGACCGCTACGGCCAGCGGTGAAGATCATGACTGGACAGACATCAGCACAGATCCTCAGTGAAGACCACGAGAAACAGACAAGTCCTCTACAGAGACCCCCACGGCCAGCGGGGAAGATCATGACTGGACAGACATCAGCACAGATCCTCAGTGAAGACCACGAGAAACAGACAAGTCCTCTACACAGACCCCCACGGCCAGCGGTGAAGATCATGACTGGACAGACATCAGCACAGATCCTCAGTGAAGACCACGAGAAACAGACAAGTCCTCTACACAGACCGCTACGGCCAGCAGTGAAGATCATGACTGGACAGACATCAGATCACAGATCCTCAGCGAAGACCATGAGAAACAGACAAGTCCTCTACACAGACCGCTACGGCCAGCAGTGAAGATCACGACTGGACAGACATCAGATCACAGATCCTCAGCGAAGACCACGAGAAACAGACAAGTCCTCTACACAGACCGCTACGGCCAGCAGTGAAGATCATGACTGGACAGACATCAGCACAGATCCTCAGTGAAGACCATGAGAAACAGACAAGTCCTCTACACAGACCCCTACGGCCAGCGGTGAACGTGTCAGGCCAGGAGCAGCTAGGACCACGATGCAGTTTATCATGTTTACAGTCACTGTTAAACCAGCCGTCCACTACTGGCTAAACAGCAGCCCTGCTGGACAGACTACAGCTTCTCCGAACAAATGACAGCGTGACGTATCCTGATCTTCCAGCAGTAGGAGCTGGAGAAATATTCTGAATGATATCAGTCCACAATCTCACTAGTGATGCAGTCTGAACTCATAACCACACCATCTGTGTTCATTTAACCAGAGGAGAGCTGAGCTGAGCTCCTGGTTTCTCCCAAGGTGTTTTTCTTTGTTTCAGTCACCTGCTGGAGTTTGGTTCCTCTGTCACCTCTGGATTGATCAGCTGGGGTTTAAAACACACTAAATATTCAGGAATAATATAGATTTGACTGTCCTGACACTATTGCATAATGACAAGACTTGAACTGAATGGAGTTGGATTATGATTTCACTGTTTTCTCTAGAGCTGCTTAATTACCGAATCTACTTTGTTTCATAATTTATTAATTTAATAAAATGTTCACTGATATTTAATTTTACTAAATGAACATCAAGCTGACACAAAGTGAATAATGAAACTTTTGTGTGCTATAAAACTCATTAAAGCTGAATTGAACTAATTCAATCGTAAAGATTAACTTTACAAAGTTATTGAACTGAATTTTATTTTTAGAGGTAAAGTTTTTCATTAAATAAAACAATGTTTTGTACAATTTGTGTATTTATATTTCTTCATGTAATTACCTATTTTTTATTGAGTGTTTCATTGTTATTGGAAAAGGAAAGTTTTGATTATTTTAAGTTTTGAATGATTTTATGCTTTATTAATATTAATAAAGGGAAACATATGGAATATTTGAGCTTAGAGAAATCTAGTCTATGGAGGATTAGAGAGCCCTCAATTTGTGTTCTGAAGATTAACAAAGGTCTTATAGGTTTAGTTTGATATGAGGGTAAATAATTAATGACAGAATATTCATTTTTGGGTGAAATTTCATGTTTCAGTCAGGCCTTTAAGAGGTGTAATAAAAGTGTTAAGTGAGTGGTGGAGTTGAGCTGATAGTTGCTGGTTTTACTTCTGCTTTTGTTCTCTGCAGCTCTTTTCCACTCGTCTTGACTGCAGCGGTCTGTCGTCTGTGTTGAAGGCAACGCTTTTGGCCGACAAACCGACACCAGAGCTGCTCACAATCTCACCAGAATGAACCGCAGTTCAGCTGCAAAGTACAAAAAGCACAATTACTTTAACAGATCTACATTAGATGCCACCTCGTGACATCTCATCTTAATGTGTGTTTTTCTTCCTATTTCTTCATTTATTTCTGTAAAGAGTTTTGTCTCCTCCCTCATCTCTTCTTGAAGTGTGAAATTACTGTTTAAACAGGAAGTGTCTATTTTAGATGACACCGGACAGCAGGTTATTATTAATGTGTCAGTATGGGGTCCGGTGCACTGCGTCTCATTCTCTGTAAGTATTTTATTATATTCTATATCTGGGGTGCAAAACTCAGTTCCTGAAGGACCACAGTCCAGCAGTGTGTCCAACCTTGTTATCTGTAGTTCTCAAATCAGATGAAATTTGCAGATCTGCAGACCTCCAGGAGCTGAGTTTGACTGCCCTCTTCTACACTTTCTTCTGTTTTCTGTTTCTAATATGTTGTATTCAGTTGAAGATCAACTTCAACAGGTTGTGCTGTGTGTATGAGGGTTTGTGACTTTAGTCTTACTGCTAATTCTATTCTGTTTTTCTGGCATGTTTTGTCTTTATTGAGAGAGGACAGATCAGAATTGACAGGAAGTGAAGTGTGGGGTGGATCAGGAAAGGTCCTCGTGTCGGTATTAGCACAATAACAGCGCTGTACACAATGCCCACAAGACTATCAGCGCTGACTGAAAATTGTATTCTTTATTGTTCAAATTTATCAGCAAAAAGTATATGTTAAAGTATTTAGACAGCTGAGTCACACTTCAAGGATTAGTTCACTCAAAAATGAAAATTCTGTCATTCTGCCAAACCTGTAGGACCTTCGTTCATCTTCAGAACATGAATTAAGATATTTTTGATTAAACCCGAGAGCTTTCTGACCCTCAATAGACAGCAAGGGAACTGAACCGGTCAAGGCCCAGAAACATAGTAACATACAGCCTTGTGGAGTTCCTGTAGCTCAGTGGTTAGAGCCTTGCGTTAGCAGCGCAAAGGTTGTGTGTTCGATTCCCAGGGAACTCATACTAACCCAAAAATAACAAAACAATGTATAGCCTGAATGCACTTTAAGTCGCTTTGGATAAAAGCGGAAAAAAAAGGAAGCTAGGAGGCTGTGAGGATACTTTTTTTTTGTGCAAAGAACACAACAATTTCAACTTTATTTAAGCATTATTTATCTTCTGCGTCAGTCTTTAATGCACATTCAGGAGAGCACCACAGCGCGTGTGCGTGATGCTGCTAAAGCAGGAGTCGTAGAACCTGCATGCGCTGCTTCTTTACAAGCAGAAGAAGATGAACACTGTACATAAAACAGTATTCATAAACATGTCTGAAGATTTCAACTTACTTATTAGAGCCAGATTACACAGATGATGAACTAAGAGAGATGACGTTCTACATCAGAACACCGGCTCCTGCGTCAGCAGCATCACACGCATGAACTCTCCTGAATGAGCATCAAAGACTGAGACAGAAGTGTCATAGCCAGCGTCTGCTGTACCCTTGACAGCCCCAGAGGACACGCTTCTGCATTATTGCTTGTTTTGTTCTGGACTTCAGTTCCCATCAGCCCTTGCACTGATTCTGTCATTTCCTCCAGCTGTTTATATTTACCCATTAGCTCACTGTTATTTATACCATGCTCACTTTGCTCTTGGTTGCTGCAGTATTTCACGTTTCTTTGTGTTTATGGATTCTGTTTTGTGGATTACCTCGTGTCAGTGTTTTTGCTCTTTGTTTTTGTAAGAATAAAGCTGCACTTGGATCTGATATTTAGTTTCTCCGAGTCATTCCGTGACAAGAAGAGAATAAATAGTTGAATAGTCATTATTTTTGTTATCTTTGCACACAAAGTATTCTCGTAGCTTCATAAAATTACGGTTGATCCACTGATGTCACATGGACTATTTTAACAATGTTCTTACTATCTTTCTGGGTCTTGAACACGGTAGTTATGCTGCTGTCTATGAAGGGTCTCGGCTCTTGTATTTCATCAAAACTATATTAATTTGTGTTCTGAAGATGAATGAAGGTCTTACTGGTTTAGAACAACACGAGGATGAGTAATTAATGACAGAATGTTCATTTTTGGGTGAATTATCGATTTAAAATATTATGAATTCCTTTGCATTAGACACAACACGTCAAACCAAGAGCCAACAAATGATGCTCGAGTTTTTCAGATCTAACTTCTGTTTTCTGAGACACTCTTTCACTAAATTTAATTCAGATTGTTTCAACATCATTATTATTGGATGTTTGAAGTCAGTTCTCAGGTTTATAGACCAGATTTGTAGTTCATCACATTAACAGAAACATGTTCCTCTAATGCTCGACTATCAGAAAGACTTGAAAAACACAAGTATTATACATCATAATATT